>CAUYUJ010022085.1:0-65000 GCA_963575745.1 Prorocentrum cordatum | reverse complement strand
TGAGACGTTGGTTCCTCCCCCCCCCGAACCTCCTTATCACCCGAAGGGTGGTCGTATAGGTATGTATATCGGAGGTTGGGGGGTGAGATCGCAGTGAAACGGAGACCCCCCACCGGGAAATCGGTTTCGGTTTCGTGTTCGTGTCGTGCGTGCGGGCGAGGCGAAGCTGCGCGTGATCCTCCTGAAGCTAGGCCGAAGTAGGAGCGAAAGTCCGTTCCCGTCCGCCGGTGGCTGGGAGGTGTCCCAGTTGGGCCGGGCGGTGTCCCGGGTGTCCCGGGTGTCAGTAGGAACGAAAGTCCGTTTCCCGTCCGCCGGTGGCCGGGAGGTGTCCCAGTTGGGCCAGGCGGTGTCCCGGGTGTCCCGGGCGTCCCGGCGCTAACGCATGTCGTTAATTTTGTAATTCATTTTATCCTGCGCATGCGTCCCATCTTATCTTATCCCACCCAACCCAATCCATCCAACCCAATCCATCAATCCATGTGTTTTTGCGACTGCGACGGGCCAATCCAATCCATCTTGTCCAATCCAGTTCATCTCTTCCAATCCAACCCATCTTATCTTATCCAATCCACTTTATCCCACCCAATCCAATCCACCCAACCCAATCCATCAATTTGTTTTGTTTCTGCGCCTGCGGCGGTCCAATCCAATCCATCTTATCTCGTCCAATCCATCTCTTCCAATCTAACCCATCTGATCTTTTCCAATCCATCTTATCCCATCCAATCCAATCCACCCAACCCATTCTATCAATTCATTTTTTGTCGGCGCCTGCGGCTGGCTTTATTATCCAACCCAGCTTATCTTATACAATCCATCTTGTCTAATCCAGTTCATCTTATCTTATCCAACCCATATTGTCCCATCTGATCTTATCCCACCCAATCCAATCCATCCAACCCAATCCATCCATTCATTCGTTTCTGCGCCTGCGGCGGGCCAATCCAATCCATCTTATCTCGTCTAATCTATATCTTCCAATCCAAACCATCTTATCTCATCCAATCCATCTTATCCCATCTAATCCAATCCACCCAACCCATTTCATCAATTGATTTTGTCGGCGTCTGAGCGCGATTGCGGCAGACTGCGAGGCTCGAGCGTTCGAGAGAGAGAGAGAGAGAGAGAGAGAGGGAGAGAGAGAGAGAACGACAGAGAGAGAGAGAGAGAGAGAGACAGAGACATAGAGAAAGAGAGATTTGAAATCAAGGTGACATGCTGGAGGTCAGTCAGGGTGGGCATTTGATCTCAATCTCCCCCAACCTCCTTATCGGCCGCGGGGCGGTCATATATGCATATTCACATATACATACATATTTAGTCAAACGATGCGTACGTATATGCATAGGAAACTGATGCGGCTAGACTTTCGTCCCGCTGGGGGTCGCTGGGTCCCGAGCGCGCCTGGAGGGCCCAAAACGGCTCCTGATGGCTCCCAAAGGGCCCCGATCTGGGCCAAGAGGGCAGAGGGCCCCAAGCTGGGCCAAGAGGGCTACAAGACTCCCCGCGATGGCCACAAAACAGTCCCAGAGGCTTCCCTGTCGCCCCAAGACACCCCAAGAGGCTTCCCAAGGGAGTCCCAAGAGGCCAACGTCGCCAAACTCCCTTTGTAAAGCGTCCAAATTTGAGCAACAGCATCTTCTCGCCTTCCCGACGCTCCAAAACGGCCCAAAACGTCCCCCAGATCGCGGGCCCCACAACGGCCCCCGAGAGGCACCACGGAACCCCACAGAGGCCCCCAACAGGCCCCAGCTCCCCAAGAGGCTCCAAAGAAGGCCCCAGAAGACGTTACAACAGCACCCAAAAGGGTCAACACTGCTTCCGAAAAGTACCCTTCAAGCCTGTCGGGCCTCCTGGTTTAGTACGCAGACGGTCAGAGAGTCAATCCATCTATAGATACACGCGCATATTACTTATTTATTTATTTATTCATTTATTCATGCATTTATTTTTACATATATATACATATACCTATACGGCCACCCTTCGGGTGATAAGGAGGTGAGGGGGGAGGAGGAACCAACGTGTCACTCAATACATATCGCGATCGATCCCACGATCGATCTCACTATCGATGTCACTCGATCGATCTCACTATCGATCTCACTATCAATGTCACAATCGGTCTCGCAAACGATCTCATTATCGATCTGATTCAGTCGATCTCATTATCGATATCACTATCGATCTCACACTCCGTTTCACGATCGATCTCGCAAACGATCGCGCACTCGGTCTCGCATTCGGTCTCACTATCGACCGGACTATCGATCTCACCATCGATCCCAGATTCGGTCTCATAATCGATTTCACTATCGACCGCACCATCGATCTCACTATCGATCTCACTATCGATCTCACAATCGATCTTACCATCGACCCCACAATCGATCTCACGATCGATCTCACTATCGATCTTACTATCGATCTCACATTCGGTCTCACTATGGAACCGACGATCGGTATCACAATCAATCTCACAATCGATCTCACAATCGGTCCCACTATCGATCTTTCAATCGATCTCATAATCGGTCTCACTATCGACCTCACAGTCGATCGAACTATCGATATCACAATCGATCTCACAATCGATTTCACTATCGATCCCACTATCGATCTCGCATTCGATCTCACAATCGATCCCACTTTCGGTGCCACTATCAATTTTACGATCGATCTCTCTATCGATCTCACTATCGGTCTCGCTATCGATCCAACATTCGGTCTCGCAGTCGGTCTCACTATCGATCTCACCATCGATCTCACTATCGATCCCACCATCAGATTATGGATCTCGCAATATATCTCACTATCGATCTCACTATCGATCTCACATTCGGTCTCACTATCGACTTCAATCGATATCACAATCGATCTCACAATCGATCTCGCATCTCACACTATGGTCTCACTAGCGATCTCAATCGATATCACAATCGATCTCACATTCGGTCGCACTATCGATCTCGCTATCGATCTCACTATCGATCTCACTATCGATCGCACGATCGGTTTTACAGTCGATCTCACTATCGATCTCACAGTCGATCGAACTATCGATATCACAATCGATCTCACAATCGATTTCACGATCGATCCCACTATCGATCTCGCATTCGATCTCACAATCGATCCCACTTTCGGTGCCACTATCAATTTTACGATCGATCTCTCTATCGATCTCACTATCGGTCTCGCTATCGATCCAACATTCGGTCTCGCAGTCGGTCTCACTATCGATCTCACCATCGATCTTACTATCGATCCCACCATCAGATTATGGATCTCGCAATATATCTCACTATCGATCTCACTATCGATCTCACATTCGGTCCCAGTATCGATCTCAATCGATATCACAATCGATCTCACAATCGATCTCGCATCTCACACTATATCTCACTATCGATCTCACTATCGATCTCGCATTCGGTCTCACTAGCGATCTCAATCGATATCACAATCGATCTCACAATCGATCTCACATTCGGTCGCACTATCGATCTCGCTATCGATCTCACTATCGATCTCACTATCGATCTCGCGATCGGTTTCACAGTCGATCTCACTATCGATCTCACGACAAGACGCCGACGGGACACCGACGGGGCAACGGCGAGCCACCGACGCGACAATGCGGGCCCCCGCTTGACAAGGCCGGGGGGGGGAACATTTGTGTTGGCGGACCCCTGGCGACAGCAGGGTGAATTCCTCTCGCCCGCCCGCGCAGCTTCGCCTCGCCCGCGCGCGCGACGCGAACGCGAAACCGAGACCGATTTCCTTGTGGGGGGCTCTCCGTTCCACTTCGATCTAACCACCTCACCTCCGATGCGCACCTATGCGGCCAACCTGCGGGTGTTGAGGAGGTTGGGGGGGGGGGGGGGGGCAGCAATGGGCAACAGTGGTGATTGTTGTTCTGACGACGCACCGCCATCGTAACTCTTTTTCCTTGGTTCTTTCGAGCTCGCGCCGACATCCGAAGGCGCCGCTGGCCGGAGCGGGGCAGACGGCTGGAAAGCCGGCGAAAGTGCGCCTCATTTGGTCAGGGAATACGGAAGCGCTGGCAAAACCTGGCGCAGCCCGTGCCCCCTGCTTGCACTCATTTCTTGCTCGGCAAGGTGGCTTGGCTCTCCTCCGCTTTGCGCCGAGTGCCGGGCAGCGTCCGTGCGTGCAGTGTGCAGCGAGACGAGGCGGAGCTGCGACGCGCTGGCAATGTCTGGTGCGGGCGTCCGGCGCCATCGCGATTCCCGCGACAAATAAACATAATGCAAATCATTGTTGCCCATGTGAACAACGACAGTGGCGTTGTTTGGCCCATAAGACGGGATCAACATCAACATCAACATCAACATCAACATCAACATCAACATCAACATCAACATCATCGTCATCATCAACGTCGTCATCATCGCCACCATCATCATCACCATCACCACCATCATCGCCGTCACCACCATCATTACCATCGTCATTATCACCATCACTACCATCATCACCATCATCACCATCATTATCATCAGCACCATCACACCATTCTCTTCATTATCGTAATCATCATCACCATCATCACCATCATCACCATCGTCATCAGACTCATCATCATAATCGTCGTCATCATCAACACCGCCATCATCGGGACGCCGACGGGACACAGGAGGGACACGGAATATCACTATCGATCTCACTCGATCGATCTCATAATCGCTTTGACGATCGATCTCGCAATCGATCTCACTTTCGATCTCACAGTCGATCTCTCATTCGGTATCGCTATCGATCTCACAATCGATCTCACAATCGATCTCGCAATCGACGTCATCACCATCATCAACATCAACATCATCGTCATCGTCATCATCAGCAACGTCATCATCATCACCACCGTAATACCAATCATCACCATCATCACCACCATCACCTTCGTCGCCATCAACCATCATCTTCATCAACCATCATCACCATCATCACCATCATCACCATCACCACCATCACCACTACCATCACCATCATCACCATCATCGCCATCATCGTCAGCATTATCATCGCCATCATCATGAGCATCATCATCACCGTCATCATCATCATAAAAATCATCATCACCGTCATCATCGTCATCATCATCATCGCCGTGATCATCGGGGCACCGATGGGGCACAGGCGGGACGCCGGCGGTTCAACGAGCGCCGCCGGTTGCCGGAAGGGATTCATTAGGTCCGGCCGCTCCTCACCCGCAGCGGGACACCGGCAGGGCGCCGCGCGCCACCGGTTGCCGGAAGGGAATGATTTGGTCCGGCCGCGCGTCAGCCACAGGAGACTTTCCTTTCGCCCGCCCACGCAGCTTCGCCTTGCCCGCGCGCGCGGCACGCACGAACACGAAACCGAAATCGATTTCCCGGTGGGGGGGCTACTTTAAGGGTAGCTCTTTGGGAGCTCATATATGTAAACGGGAGTATAGCCTGCGCGTCGCTGCCTGATGGCTCAAGGCACGCGCGCCTTATTTGCCCGGATACCTGACGTGGTATTCGCTATGTGATGGAGAGACCGATACATCGATCTTCTCCTATCTTACCCATCCACATCCCATATCGTATTCCGTCGACATGGAATTGGATGCAATGTGACCTACCAGGCTCACTCTAGACTTGGTAGCGGAGCTGGCCGCGCTCTCGTGTGGTCAGCTCTTGCTCTTCTCACTCCTGCGCTACCGGGCACGATCCTCGTGGCCACCTTCTACCCTGCGCCACCACTCCACCAACATCTACGAGGACTAACCCAAGAGCAAGAAGCAACGCGAGAGGTACGACGTCTAGACAACAACATTGGTACCATATGCGCTTCATCACTACGCTATCACCGACCGCTCGGCAACGAGCCGAAAGCGCAGCACCTGAAGCTCAAGAAGCGGGGAGACCCGCAAGATATTGCGCCTCGCAGGCTTGACAAGGCGCAACCACGCACGCCCCAGCGCGGCATTGCCGCGCTGGGGCGGGCGCGTTGCCGGGCAACGCGCCCGATAACCACCCATGCTTCCACAGCCTGGGTTTGGTTATTTTCGCCATTATATGGTTTGCGCTGGGCGCGGCAATCGGACGCATGCGCCGAGGAGACGACGGAACTGATGGGCAAACACGTGGCCCCTATTGGGGCCCGCAAGGCAACGTGCCATTTCGCGAGTACGTCTACGAGGTCAACGCGTGGTTTAACGTCACGAGCGGGCGCATGGCGCCACAAGCCCAAGCAGCCGCCATCCAACTCGGCCTGGGCGGCCTCGCGAGGACACTCGCCATGAGGGTTCCACCTGACATCGTAAACTATGGTGCGGACACCGACGGTGTCCACGCCGACCCAGTAACATATATCATGTTCCTCCTAAGCATGAAGTTCGAGCGCCTGGAGGATGAGCGCCAACTCACCTCAGGCACTCAGCTCATCGACTTCCGCGTGCCTCACGGAGAGCGAATCGACGTAACCCTTGCGCGGTTCGAAATGGCCCGTCTTGGGGCACAATCGGTGGACTTTGACCTTCCCAACTTCCAGCTACTTACGACTATCTTATTCCGCGCCTTAGGCGTCGGCAGCCAGCGAGCCATGCAACTCCTGCAATCACTGAACCATCAAATGCCCCGAACACGACAACAACATGAAAATTTGTGTGAGAGGATGCGCTCGGTTGGCCATTTGGCCGAACGGTCTCCTGGCAATATAAGGATTAGCATTTGGAAGGGGAAGGGGATCTGGCAGTGGCAATTTCTATAGTACCTTAACCTCTGATGCTCAGCCTGGAAACGGGCCCACAACAATATGTGCCGACGATCCTGGTGAATCTACTGCACTACTCGCAGGAGATAGATCGCGACCTAGCTGGGCAACCAGCCCTCCTCCTAGATAACCTCAGCCTCACCGCTCTCTATGGGGGGAAGCGAACCCACTGAGCTACGGAGCATCCACCTACTTAGGAAACGATGACTTTGACTCAGGCACCGACACCGACGCGATCTCGTCAGATGGTGTCGAACCACTAGATTGGTCAGATATCATGCAAATGGAAAATGATGATCAGCGTGCCGAGTATCTGTTTTGGTGATTGCAGCAAGCAGAGCGTAGGTGGAGGAGGTTGACACGAGAACCAGTGCGTCGCGTTAGGAGGCGGATCAGGAGGAGCTTCAAAGGCAAAGGCAAGGGCAAACGGGGCCGCCGAAGGTTGAACGGACGGGGCATCACGACTTTCCTCCAGAGGCTCTCAGACGATCAGTATGATGATATTTTTTCGGGGGAAAGGGTCGTGGAAAAGGCCGTTGGGAAACCTCAGGCAAAGGCAAAGGTAGGCGGGGAAACCCGCGAGGTAGAGACGGCCAAATCTTGAAATGCCATGAATGTGATAGCACAGATCATCTTGTGAAGGATTGTCCAGTGAAAGGGAACGGAAAGGGTAGAACGTCCGAAGTCCATTGGGGCTCAAGTGAACCTGCTATTGAGTATCTCAGTCTCCAAGAGTTCGAGGCTTTGGAACAGATGTTGTTCACGTGGGTCAGCAACGTGGACTCGCTGGACGAGATCGAGGCGTACGGCCACGGGCTCTACGCTTTTTACCTCGAGTACCTCCGCCGGTACAACATCGGAGCCATCGAGCTCACGCCTGTTGAGGGCGGAGCGCTGGGAAACCAGCCCCTTTCCTTCCTTGACTGGATGTTCGGCAATCCAGGCAACATCATGGCCTTCGAGAGCAGCGGCGAGGACCAGATGGAGGCCGACGCTGTCGAGGCCACCCCTTCGGAGGTCGAGTATAACCTTCGGCATCAGTCCGAACCCGTGCCTGGAAACGGGCCTACTCCAAACTATCGCGAGTTGATGGAATTGGAGGCCCAGGCTTTCACCGCGGGCGTGCCAGGCAATCCCCATGAGCCACCTGGTATGCTCGCGCCGGGTGTGTACGGACCATACACGGCGTTGCAGATCCTCACGCAGATGCATGCCGCTCAAGCTGAAGAGTATCCAGACAGTCAGCAAAACGTCGAAAGCGGCCAAATGATGCTGCAGGACTCAGACGTTTGTGACGACGCGGACTTGCTGACGGCTGCCTTCTCTCTCATCGACAGTGTGCTCCCCGGCGATGTACAGCGGCACCTATGGTACGCAAAGGGGCGCTGGCGCCGAGCCCTTCAGCGGGCCATCACCACGCGCGAACAGGCGCCTCCTCCTCCTGGATGGGGTCTCCAGGCGGCGGGGTATCACCCCGACCATACGGCTATGCGCAACATCATCGGGCAGCTTTCCTACGACTATGCTCAGCTCGAGACGCACGCCGAGCTCGGTAACGAGCCTGGTCCGACCATCATACCACTAACGCCGGGACAGCCCAGCGGTGCACAGACGCCACCACAGCAGGGAAACCTGCCTGTCCCGAATGGGCCGATGACTCTTATCATTGGCAATCCGACCTCAGAAGCCGAAGATGAGGACGGCTGTGGACTGTGCGAGGACGAGACCACCATCCTCATGACGAACATCGACGGCGAGGACGAGGAGGTGGACTTCGACGGAGACGAGACCTACGCACAACCACCCGCACACGACCTCGTCATGACTGACCCTTACCAGCAGGGAGACCTGCCTGCCCAGGATGCGCCGCCCACTCCTGCCCGGGACGCGACGCCAACTCCTGCCCAGGCCATGTCAGCAACATCATCAGCAGACGACCGGGCCAGGAGGTCTCGATCACACACGCGTCCCAGAGACGATTAACACCCCCAAGGACGACTCCCACGTGAATATCGGCAGGCGCAGAACGGGCGAACACAGGGACAGGCAGGTCTATACGGGGCGGATTTCAGGTCGCTACGAACATTCGACGTCCTGATAAAGAGGCAGTGCGGAGAGAGCTGAGAGCCGTCATCGAGGAGCGCCGCCGCTGCAGGCCTAACGCGGCCTGCGGCCCGTGCTCTCAGGATTTCCAGGAACACTGACCTGGCTGTCCTGTCGGCCTCAACGACGTCCTGGGCCCTAATCGAGGCCGTGCTCCTGCAAAGGAGGGTTGTCCACCTCTTGCGCCCATGACTCAGGAGGAGATCAACGTGGTCAACAGCCGTCTCGAGGCCAGGCGCCTCAACGATCCTCCTTCCCAGAGGACTCGCTCGCCGCGGGGAAACCCGCCTGGTGTATCCAGCCAGGCCCGCACTTACGAAATGACGAGCGACGACGAGCAGGAGGTCCAACGAGCCGCAGCAGAGGCAGAACGCAAGCGGTTGGCGGAAGAACGCAGCCGCGAGGCATCTCGCCGAATGCTGCAGGAGTCGCAAGCCGAAGCAAGGAAGCCACCGACGACCCCAAAAGCTTCGGGCAGCGAGACTCGTGAGTATAGGACGTCCTCAGGCGAAAGGCAGAATCACCCCTCTACCCGATCCGAGGAGCTCGGCTTCAATGCGCAGATGGGAAGGCCCCTCACAGAGGTGCCGATGGCAACAGCCCGGGCAAGCCCTGCACATAGATCTGACCCCGGGCAACAGCCTCAGGATTCCCTGGAGATCCACGGGCGTCAGCCGAGCCGGAGCGGCTCCGTCGCCAGCAAGGCCAAGGCGTTTGAGCACCCCTACGCCTGCAGCGCCAGTGGCGACGCGCTCCAAGGAGTCCGAGGAGGGTGCTATGCCTCGGGACCACTGGGTGCCTACTATCAGGAGCAGTGCTGGCCAAGAGGCATCGCGGGGAAACCCGCCGGGCGCTGCAGCCGCAGCTCCTTCACCACCAGGAGCCGCAGCCTCGTCGTCAGCAGCGGCTCCAGCAGCAGCGACAGCAGCCCAAACAGAAGAAGAGCTGCGCCACCCAGGTGACACCTCATTCACGAGCAGAAGCCAGGAGCTGATTAGCGATCGGCGTGCACTACGGAAGCTTCCACCTATCCGTTCGGTCGACGAGGCGTTCATGACGACCTGCCGAAAGAGGAACATCATTCCCAACACCAGCTACAAGCTCAAGCAGCTCAGCAAGTGCCTTAGTCGGATCTGCAGGCACGCGCCGGACAAGCCGTACAACCCAGTATGTAAGTTGAAGACGTTCGACGACCACGACGGCTGGATCAACCTCCGCGAACTCGTGCACGACTTCCCATGGAGGTCCGATGAGGCCAAGATCATCGCCGAGACCTTTTACGGGAGGACTGTCGACCAGATGGCAGCAATCATGATGGCGATCGTCCACGTCCGTGAGTCCGACGGAGAGGAAAAGCAGCGGTTGCAGTTCAAGGTCTTGATGCGAGATACGGGCATGGCCGATCTGTTCATCCGTGCTTCGCAGGGGCACTCGTGGAAGCTCAAAGCCGCTTGGTCGTTGTACAAGTACATCGTACTGTGTGACAACCCAGCCGGGAGACCGGCCCCGTGCCCTGATGTGGCTGTTCACGGTACAAGGTGGGCGGCCTTCGAGGGCATCATGTGGGTCGGCCTCTCCTGTCGCAGGGAGCACAACACCAAGAGGAAAGGAACTGGGCGATCACATATCCACTTTGTTCCGACACTTCAACGTCGCGACGTTCAGAGCGAATGGGACCCTGGGTCCGAGATTATCGTCTCGATCGACTGGCACCAGGCCTTGAAAGACAAAATCGAGTTCTGCTGGTCCGACAACGGTGTGTTGCTGTCTGAAGGGGTCAATGGCGTTATTGAGCCCTACTATATCAACTATGTGAAGGAGATCGCCACAGGTAAGCAGTGGCGTAACCCGCGCTACTTAGGCAACCGCCGTGCACGCTGTACGCCAGCCGAACTGAATTCGCCTGACAGGTGGAAGCCAGTGGGGAACGCGAGCATCTGGTACAGGATGTCGCTCTGGCGTGACGACGAGCCCCCATCGGCGTGCTGCCAGAGAGAGTTGGGGGACCACTACAACCCAACCCACGTTGCCGAGAACCAGCTCGAGACTCACCAGGTCTTCATGATCAACGATAGTGGGGCGGGGAGTGCGGCTCTCAGTCAACCGCCAAGCCGCGCTCCGAGTCAAGGACCCAGCGCCATATCCTGGCAAGTCCTCAGTGACTCAGATCTTGTTCAGATTGCGGCTGCTCTGAACCCCGAGCAGGTGGAACGGTTAGCGGACAGACTAGCAACAAGACCCCTGGGCTGCAGGTCAGGGAGCTATGTCCGCGATTGTGACACGCAACCGCCAGGCTCTGCAGGGAAACCTGCCAGTTAACGGGATCAGGAACGACTTGCCCGAGCCGCAGGGAGACCCGCAAACATCTGGCCGCAACATCTTCGGATAGCCGGCCCGATTCGAGCAGATGCCAGGGAGCCCCGCGCACAGCATGCGCACGCCGAGGGGCATGACGCCAGCAGTGTCGACGCCGGTGCAATCCCCAATTTGGGACACCCGGGCGTCCTGCTCCGAGCGGCACCCTTAAGGAGCGGATCGCTGCGGCCAGAGCTGAACGGGGCACAGCTCTTCTGGGCATGATGCCACCAGGCGCGCCATCAACTTCGCAGGGGGACCTGCCTGGCACTCCGTTGCAGCACCGACCGCTGATCGACCATAACATTCCTACAAGGGTGCCAGACGATTACCGCGCGCGGGTGGCGGCCGCGGTGCAGCAGGTGCAGAGCCACAACTTGCCTCACCCAAGCGGTCCGAGGTGGAGGCCGGCCTGGTCTTGGGGGCCCGAGGGTCCGAACCCGCTCGACCCTGCTCGGCAACGAGCCATCATCCCGGCTTTCAATGCCCATCCGGGCATGGCCCGTGGCCAGAGGCCACCAGCCGCGACCATGGATCCGCCACTGTATCCAGACGGTTCCAGGGTCCCGAACTGGTTTGTGCGTGAAACAGCGGACCAATTTCGTCGCCTCACCAACGCGCGTTGTAGTGATCCGTCTATGTACCCTCATCTGTCATTTATGCCTGCACCGACGATGCCAGGCGTGGTTGTCCAACCCACAGCCCATTCGATATCTTCGGGCAGCAGGGGAGTGCCAGAGTACATCAGGCAGGCACACCACACCCAACAGGCGTGTTTCAGACGCCGGCAGGCGGTGCAGAGCGTACGTGATCAAGCACGCGCAGCAGCCCTTGAGGTGCTGAAGGGCAAGGGCAAGGGCTCATCCACGCGAGGAGATTCGCCAGCAGCGTCGCCCGCAGCCTCCACTGGCAGCCGCCCCAGCAGCGGTTGCCCCAGCGCCTGGGGCTCAGCCACCCGCTGGGGATCCCCCAGCTGCCTTCCTGGACGCCGAGACCGTCTTGGAACGGCAACGGCGGGTGTGTCCCAGGGCGGTTGACGTGGAGGTCTACACCGGGATGGAGGACACCTGCGCGGTATGTCTCGAGGAGTTCATGCCGTGGGAGAACATCTACCGCATGAGGTGCAACCATCTATTCCACGAGGAATGCTGAAACGCGCGCGTGGTGGGCCATGTCGCAAACCAGCGAGACGGTGATCCCCAACAACCAGTGTGTGCCATCTGCCGGGCACCAGGTATCATAGTGTCGTCATTCCCATGGGCCGGCCCCTGTCACGCAGGCTCCTGAACAAGCAGCGAGGGAGCTGCGGGAGCTGAGGAGCATGGTGGAAACAGTGACGGCCATAATGCTGGACATGCAGGCGGAACAGCTCCAGCAGCGGGGAAACCCGCCAGAGGAGGTGCGTGCGCCGATGGAGACGGGGCACTTCGACCAGCTCATCCCGACGCCGGCGCCGCAGCAGGGCAACCTGCCAAACGCGCCACCTTCGCCGGCCCCTCCAACTCACGACGAGCCTGGGATCGGACAAGTGGCTCCTCCGATGTCTCCCCAAGGCGGGGGCGGGTCCGAGCTGCCGCTGGATCCTGACCAGCTACGGCAGCAGCGGGTTTGCCATTGCCAAGCCCAGATGGAGAATGCACACACTACGTTCATGCTGGACGCAGACAACCAGACTCTCAGACTCGTCAGTAGCGACGTCGGTAGTGGCGGCCCGGGCCGACGAGCTCTCAGCCACGAACAACAAGTTCGACGAGTGGTTGCAGTACCGGGATCACGTCATGAATGAGGGATTGCAAGACATTGCTTCGCAATCATACTTGGTGGTGACGCGCCGTACCACTCAGGACCAATACGCCAGCATACGTGACGAGTATGTGAACTGGCGGGGAGAACAGGGCACCAACGCCCAGGACGTGTCATATTTCCAATATATCGATCTGGCACGAACGGCCGCAGGAAGGCAGAGTGCCAGAGCGTTGCGGGGAAACCCACCAGGAGTCACGTCCCAGACGCGGGGAAACCCGCCAGATGTAGGAAACGGCGCAACAGAGACGGTGCACGTCAAG
Source organism: Prorocentrum cordatum (assembly GCA_963575745.1). Lineage (NCBI taxonomy): Eukaryota > Dinophyceae > Prorocentrales > Prorocentraceae > Prorocentrum > Prorocentrum cordatum. The sequence goes on along the minus strand of CAUYUJ010022085.1, from coordinate 51,714 downwards.
CAGCCTAGCAGAACATTCCTCGAGGACGGCGGCAACGCGATCCTCATAGATGTGGGCTCGAAGATCAACATAATGGGGGAGAGCACGAGCCGCAAATTTGTTCAGGCTGCTGAGGCACATAATCGTCCCTGTACGTTTGAACCCCGTTCGTTGCTGAACATAAACGAGGTAGGCGAGGGGTCGGCCCCATCTGATACCGTGGGCACCTTCAGCATTGCCTGCGAGTACCAGGGCTCGACCCAGATCGACTCGTACAAGACCAAGATCGTGTCGGGTTGCGGCAAGGACCTGCCGGCTATCCTGGGCCTCGACAGCATGCAAAGCAAGCGCGCTATTATTGTGCTTGAGCGAGGCCAGGAGAAGCTGATCTTCCTTGGGAAGGGGCAGGTCAAGATGGAACTCCCCGAGGGCTCCAAGATCATGCCTGCAACCAAGCTGCCATCAGGCCATCTGTCAATCAGGTGCGATCGATTTGGGGCCGCGGGGCAACCCGCCTCAAGTACGAGTACGACGTCGTTCCAGACGGTGCTGACAGGCGAGCCGTCTCCCGCACAAGAGCGCCAACAGGTGCAGGGAGACCTGCCCCAGGGCTTGCTCGCAGTCCTCGCCGAGACGACGATGAGAGGCGGCAGCGTCGACGATCTGGAGACGTTCGATTGCTTCGTAGCCAGGGCAGTGGCCCAGCATGGCGGAGGTGTTGTACCGCTGGATGCGTTGAAGACACGCAGGAAGATAGTGATGGGGTACTCGCATCGCGAGCTGCAGACGGTCAACGACGCGAGGTCGAAGGGCATCCTGAAGCAGCTAATGGACAACCCGGCTATGCTGGCCGCGTTTGCGGAGCAATCCGCCTCTGAGGCTACCGCGCGCTGCCGTGCAGAGCTTCAGCATCTGCGAGAAGCTCAGATGCTGGCGAGCGCGACAAGCGCCTCTTCCTCATCGTGAAGAGGGCAGGGCGACGCTATCCCCGCGTCGCCTTGCACGCTAGCCGAGAGGCCAGGGGGTAACAAGGACAGCGGGGCAACCTGCCATAAAAAGAGAGCTTTCGTCATCGAAGATACGAGAGAAGCTTGCGCTGACCTCCGCGCCCGAGGTCCCACAACGAGCTCATGACAGCTGTGGGCACAGAGTATTTGGGGCGGTAATTCGCGGGGACTACGCTCTAATCTGGGTCAGTACTCCAGGGGACTGGTACGTGAGGACCCCAGGAAAAAATAGCCCCACACTGGTCACGCATTCAGAACCTTCTGACGAAAGCACGGAAGCTCCGTATGGTGATTATAGTGTTTAGACCCCGGGATACGTTTGGAAGTTATCTCCAGTATGTGACACTCTAGAAGATCTTAAGCTGGCTGTAGTGCGGATACGGTTGTGTCATTTCGTCTTTAGGTTCAATATGCAGGATAACACGCCAAGGGGTACATATATGCAGGTAGCCACATCAATACCGATTCGCTCCAAGTTATGGGCATGTGCGTGCAAACAGACGATGCCACAACATGTTTTGGATTGGTACGGCCAAACGGTAGGACATGCCGAATGGAAAGCACAGACACGCATCACGCTCATTCGCCACCTTAATGATCGGATCCTGGGGAAGGGAAACATTATGCACGGAAACGCGTCGGTGTACTTAAAGCACATACACACGTACGGACCGTAATATACATCACTATGTGACGACCAACAAAGGTGGACCAAAATGGTCTGATGTTAGCCGACGTGTGACGATCAACCTGGATACTAACACAGTTATTCCGGATATCGCAGTAGCCGATCAACCGACGGGATATGATTGGCATGCGCCAGTACCCGAAGGGGTTGCTAACATCAGTACACGCTTGTACTGGCCGCCCGAGGAACCGGTCATGCTCGGTAACGAGCCTGCTCAATCACCACAGAAACCTAGACGCGCCATCATAGATGACTGTCCTCCCCCCTCCCGACTCTGGCGATTGTTGCAGGTACCCACTCATCAACGACGATGGGCGCGCAGACCGGTGAACACGACGAGCAAGTTCTACCCACGGAATCGCGTATCATACAGAAGGGAAGACTTAAAGCCGAAAAGGAAGCAGGCATCAAGCCTCGCTGCATCAAAAAGCACGTTGAAGATGGAAACGACGATTGTGGCGATGACTTGTCAGGACTCGGACAGGACCTTATGGCGACCTGGAGCACTGACGTCCCTGTCGAGCTGATCAGCTCTGACGAGGAAGATGACCTGGTCCTTGCCCTCCCCACATCTCTGCCCGACACACATGCCGACGTATATAGTATAGTGGCTACTGTATGCTATGGCAACAACAACTGCGTGGACATGTTGGAGCTGCGTGGAGGTGAGGGTTGCATGTCGAAGCTTGCCTTCTCAAGAGGCCTTTCCTCAGGCGGAAATCTAGACAAGACCACGTGCGTCGACTGGGAGATCCTTCGGTGCAGCGAGCTGTAGACCATTACTTCGCAGTATGCTACGTACGGGTCGCCAGTCTACAGCCGAGCTGCCGCACCACAGGACCGCCATCCTACTACAACTACCAAGCCAACTACAACACTTGGAAACAGCACCACAAATAAGACTTGCCACACATAACCGACTGTGGCAAAATAGCTGTAACACAGGACAACGCACGGAGGTGGTTTATACGCGAACAACCCACAGGAACATGGGTGGATCAGATCCCCCCATGCAAAGAACTTGCCGACCGATCCCACATCACAACTGCACGCGTCGACCAATGTGCGACGGGACTCAAGGATACGGCTGGCGACTATATCAAGAAGCCGACGGATATCACCAGCAATGACGAGGCAATTCTTAAACCCTTTGAGCGGCTCAAGTGCAACGGCCAACACGTACATGCACGGCCGTGCAGCAAGGAGCTTTCACTAGCACAGCAGTATACTCGACGATTGCAGTCTGCCTTTGAGGAAGCCGTCTACCCGGCGAAAGCCATTGACAACGCGCGCGGAGACGCGCCTGCACGAACCGCTCAGGCTTATCCTGCCGACCTCCCCGATCAAGCTGAACCGGGAGAAGGTATGAAACGCCTTGGTGCACGTGTCATCCCAGAAGTGACCGCGTGCCCAGCATGCATCGACAACGTCTGGAAGGACAGCCCTGGCCACAACAGGGATCCTACACACTGTTTACATTTCACGACACCATCTCTGTATATTGGCCATGTCCTGCATGCCAGAGGGGCCTCACGAGAAGCAAGGGTGTTAAGAACCACCTCGACACCGAGCCCGGCAAATGCCGCTTTGCCGAGCCGTTCAAACTCCCAGATGACCATGACCCAGAGGGGCGCACTGTGCCAGTTTGGTGGAATCCCTTGCCCAGGCCGGGTGAGGGTCAAGCCTCGGAATCGGGTGGCCGTCAGGGCGCCCGCGCCAGGCCACCGCGACCACGCGCACCTGGGAATACCGATCCCACATCAGGTGCGAGCAGGTATGATATACTGCGAGACGCGCCCGAGCGTGGAAACGCGCCTTCCGCGTCTTCGAGCGGAAACACGCCTTCCGCGTCTTCGAGCGAAACGCCGCAGGTAGCGGCCCGCCGTGGCCGCTTACAAGGTGTACCTTCACCACCAGGTGCAGTTGACGAAGGAGACCGACTGCGGAGAGCCACGAGGAACCCTCTTGCCTCGACCGGCTCGGGGGCCCCACGACTGCCTGCCTGGACGAGGTTTGATATCCAACGCAGTCTGCAAAACCTCCGTAGTTATGAGCCTCATGTAGTCAAGAAGGAACTCCGCAAACTGCACCTACGGTGGTATCGTGCGAAGGAACCCAAGATGAGGCTGGTCCTAGAAGAGGTGGGTTTGGATAATGTTCGACTAAATATGAGTAAAGAAGTCTGCGACACTTGTCGGGAATGTAGAGCTTGGGAGCGCCCAGGTAACTCCACGTTACCTTCAGTGAGCCTCCCTGGAACTTGGCTTGACGAAGGCGAAGTAGATCTCATGTTTTACAAGAAACGGAGCATATTCCATATTATGGACCGATGTATTCGCCTGGCAGCAGGCCAAGAAGTCCGTGACAAAGAGCGTGAGACTATACTCAACGCCTACCACTACTGCTGGGTCGCCTATCATGGACCCTTCAAAGTATTGTATTCGGACGGAGAAGGCGCCCTCAACAACGAAACTGCCAAGGCCATGATGGCGAATCAGGGTGCAACACTGCGTGTCCGAGCGCCTGGCCAACACGCGACCTCGATTGAGTCGCGTAACGGCATCCTCAGAGGCACTCTCCATATGATTGAGGAAGAGCTGAACAGACACAACATCCCCATTGTATTTACCAGAGTACTATCCGAAGGCATCTTCGTCACTAACGCTTTCACGTTCTACAACAGAGTATCGCCGTGCCAAGCGCGCACTGGGCGACAACCCTCTTTCCTTCCTGACCTCGACACCCTTGACTTTCCCAAGGGCCCCGAGACGTCGGGCCACGAACGCGAGCGTCGCGTGGGGGAAGTTAGCCTGGAAGCAATAACTCAAGCCACGGCGGTCGCGAAGACGAACCGTGCCCTCAGGGCCAAGACGGCGCCGGATGGTGCTCGCCTATACTTTGCTGGGGACCTGGTCGACTATCACCGACCCACGGCCACTAAGGACTTCCATGGAGGCTGGAACGGCCCGTTCCCTGTGATCCGTAACGTGCCCGAACGTGGGCACGTAGTCGTCGAGGCAGGATCGCGTGAGGTGATTGTAATGCACCCCGATGCTCGCCACGCGCTATAGATTGAATGCCTTCTCACCAGGGAACTCTTGGCATGGATAACATGGCCATGCAGACCGTCCTGACGTACGTGGCGCACCTCGGTGCAGGGAAACCTGCCAAAGTGTTCGGCTATATCCTAGACTACAAGGGAAACCTCAACCTCTCCGACGACAGCAAGTTTCACCCGCGCGTACACCTGGCACTACAGTATCTCGTGCGAAAACTATTTCAGAGTTGAGCGCGTAGTAGCTGTGAGGTTGGCCAAGAGCGTGCTCAACCTGGCTTCAGTCAAGTACGCCACAGGGTCTACACTGATCCACTACGACAACGATGTCAACCCAGCCTTCCACTATTACGAGTGTGTAGGCACCGGCTTGGACATCTCCCAAATCACTGGTAGCACTCGCTCCAGACTCATCCAGTGCCTGACGTCAGAAGCTCCTTCCCTAGGATTCCACGTCGACCTGGTCAAATATCAACACTTGGACACAACGTCTGAAAGACCTGACCAGCCTGGAGACAGGCCTGCTGCAGACACCCCAGGTGCTTCATCACCAAGTGAAGGTCGCCTGTCCACAATCTACGAGGAAGACGAGGAACGCGACATCGAGGCCATGCTGATGGAGGAATGGTATGATGAGCTGCGTATGGACCTTCATCCCATGACGGTGACCGACGAGAGTCTCTACCGCGTCCCAACAACTATGCTGCCCGACCAATGTGTCTTGGTCTCAGCATCAGTGGACGAGGAAGAGACTTTTGTATCGGAGACGCTCGGCGACGAGCCTGAACAACAAGAGCTCTGCTTTGTCTCGTTATGCTCGACCACATCTGACGAGGATTGCTCTTTTGACAGTGACGAATATGGCCCATGCGCCGTATTGTGCTTTGCGCCAGAAGTGGCAAAGGTCGTACTGGATCAGGCCCAACTTGCACAGCTCGAACCAAGTATGGTCGCAACGATGAGAGTGTACGTATCATCGGCTGCTAAACGTGCTGTAGTAGTTAAGGAAGATGACCTACTCACCAAATCCGACATAGCAGCACATCCCAGAAAGGGCAGTGAAGGCTTATACACCGAACTCAAGATCTGGCTCGACAACCAATGCTTTGAGATGTACGATTTATCAAAAGCTTCCAACATTATGACGTCAAGATACGTATACAAGTGGAAATTTGTGAAGGTGGGCACCGAGAATGTGAAACAACAATCCGTCTCAGACTTGTCCTCCGTGGATTTATGGACATGGAAGCTTTCGATGTGGAAACCTTCTCGGGAATTGCTCGCCGACAGTCCCAGAGGCTTCTGGCAAGTGAAGCGGCGTGTCATCCAGACTGGATCTTAGCATCGATGGACATTGACAAAGCGTTCCTCAAAGGCCTAACATATGAGGAACTTGCTCACGCCACCGGCGAGGAAACTCGCATGGTTTGCTTCGCGCTTCCACCAGGAAGTGCCCAGGTGCTTCGCACCCTTCCCGGCTTATCCTCTCATGATGAAAGCCGACGTCGCCTTAGGTGCCTGAAGCCAGGGACCGGTGCGAAAGACGCCCCAGGGGCGTTCTTTCTCAAGCTTCGCACGACCACTCGAGCTATAGGCCTTGCACCGACCAGTTACGATCCTGAGTTCGAATTCAGCCAGGATCTGTTAACGGCAAAACACGTCGACGACATTAATATGACAGACTTAGAGAAAAACGTAGATGATTACGTACAACGTGTTGAAAAGGTGTTTGGCAAGTGCAAGCTCAACACTCTTACGCTAACTGTGCCGTCCGCTACGCGAAAAACGAACAAGGGGGTGTGATCATGGACCAAGACGAATACATCAAGCAACTACGTCCTATCACACATCCCGAACTTACAGGCGCAGCGGCCGAAGCTAAGGCTACCAAGCTCATTACCGACGTGTTCGTTAGCCTGCGAGGAGCTCTCGCCTATGCCCTCCTCACTCAGGTCTGGCTCATGGTGTACGTGGTGTCTCTCCAGAAGATCCAAGAGCCCACCAACCTACAAGTCAGACGACTGAATGCTGTGACGCGAAAGCTGATCAGCAGCCCGAAACGCATCACCTTCCCTCGGATGAAGCCGACTGATGAAGTAGACATACATAGTGACTCGGGGTACCGGAAACTCACCGGGGAGGAGGGCGATGAGACCGAGGGCTATGGCATTCGTGGGGCTAACGTACTAAGGCGAGGAAACTCGCCCCAAGGCAAATCCGTCGTTCACCTTTGCGACGGTCTATGGAAGCCACGCCGACTGCAGGCGAGGTCCGGCTACGCCGCTGAGGCACTCGCAGCGGCGCGCAACCTTGATGAGTGCTATCCCACGCTCATCGCCCTCCACGAGCTCAAGGCTGGGGCACTTACTCCACGACAACTACGGGATATGCGTGAAGTTCGAGGCCTAGCTATCAAAGTATCCCTCACGATAGACGCCGAGTCTGTATAAAGTCATTATCTAGCAAAGACCTCAATATACCGACATAGCGCACACTGCTAGGTCTTATCAGTTGGATACGTGAGCTCATGGACATAGGTATAGTGCATAACGTACAGTGGTGTAACACTAGGGACATGACCGCAGATGGGCACACAAAGGGGAGTATCGCTCGGGAGCTGCTTTTGGAAGTTATGTCAGGTACTCAGTCGTTTAAGTATGACGTGAAGCAGTTTGTTCCCTTTCGGGGCCCTGAGGACAAAACAAAGCTGAAGCCGAATCGTTTCTAGTCTGTCCTTGTTGCCTCTGCGGTCCAGCTTGCCAGCACGGGCGCCTATTATGTAGGCGCTCTCCAGCTCGCTCGGAAACGAGCCATGCCATTTTTCACGCTTGGCAGCGAGCCTTTCCAGTTCTGTCTAGGCTCCTTGCCCTAATTCCTTTTTGCCCGGAGGGGAATCGCCTGTTTGGCTCACCCTCAGCCGGGCCGATAGCCTTAGCCCTTGGCCACTCCAGGGGCTGTCTCTGCAAACGCGTGGAAAACTTTTTTTTCGAGGTAGCTCGCCGGCGAACAGAATCGCCTTGCATTCTCGTGGTAAACTAGACTGCGAGTATTGTTTTTCCTTTCGAGCTGTCGCGCGATTGCCGAGAGCCTAGCGACTGCGCGGCTTCACTCTCCGTCTCCCCCCTCCCGACTTTAAGGGTAGCTTTTTGGGAGCTGATATATGCAAACGGGAGTATAGCCTGCGCGTCGCTGCCTTATGGCTCAAGGCGCGCGCGCCCTATTTGCCCGGATACCTGACGTGGTATTCGCTATGTGCTGGAAAGACCGATACATCGATCTTCTCCTATCTTACCCATCCGCATCCCATATCGTATTCCTTCTACGTGGAATTGGATGCAATGTGACCTACCAGGCTCACTTTAGATTGGGGTCTCCATTCTACGTCGATCACACCCCCAACGTGCGATATATATATATATATATATATATATATTATATATATATATATTTTTATATATATATATATATATATATATATATATATATATATATATATCACGTAGCGTGAAATTGGGTCCAGGGACCTCAGGACCACGCGACCTCGACCACAAATGTGGGCTCTGCGGTCCCAGCCCGATTTGGGGGAACGCCAGATCGGCCCCTGGAACGTTCAGACCGTGGCTCAGGTGGCTCAACGGGCCCCCCAATCGCCCCCAAAACGGCTTGCTTCGAGGGGTGTGAGACGACCCTGGGGAGCCTCAAGACGCTTCAAGAGACGCTCAAAACAGCGCGAAGCCCCAGGAGGCCAATGGGACGCCCCCGAAAACCCCAAATCATATCAAATAACAAACCGTAACCATTTTGGGTCAAATTTTCTGGATCAAAATTGCATTTTGTTCATTCGGTGCGTTCAACGCATTCGACCAACCTGTCAGCGGCGTCAGCTTGATCCCATGCCGCGTAACGCAAGCCACGCTAGTTTCTCGTTGGTTCTTGCTTGTTGTGGGGCCACGTTCGCAGGTCAGGTCTTCATGATGCCAAGCTCGTCTCCCAATCACCGCTTGACCAGGGTGCCTGCCCTGCGCGGTTTTAGCCCTTGGAAGGATCAGGCAGGCAGTCACTCCACATCGACTAGCACTGCGGCATGGTGTGGCGCAGCCGGTATCCTCGCTATCGCAGTTGCGGGGTGTGGACGCAGTGTCGCAACGAGCGCCAGGAAGGCGTTCGACCTGGCAGTGCAGCAGGGCGTGACCGAGCCTCTCGGATTTTTTGACCCAGCCGGCTTCAGCAAGGGCAAGGATGAGTCAGGATTCCGCAATCTCAGGGTCGCTGAGCTCAAACACGGCAGAGTGGCGATGATGGCTTCGGTCGGAATGGTCCTGCCGCATTTTTGGAAGGCTCCCGGTTTTCAGGACGTGCCCTCTGGCATTGGAGCCGTCTTCACAGAAGCGGGCGGTGCCGGCTTTGTTGCATTATTCTTGGGGGCGGGCTTGCACGAGCTGGTTCTGTGGAAGGATGACGCCTCCAAAGATGCTGGTGATTTCGGCGATCCCTTCAGATTCAGCGAGTCGATCAATGTGGATCGGAATTACGAGATCAACAACGGTCGCATGGCAATGTTTGCGGTGCTAGGTCAGATCATTGCCGAGCTCGCCACGGGAAAAGACGCAGTGAGTCAATTGATGGGCTAGTTTTCTATGTTAGTCTTGGACAGGTCAAGTCGTGGTTCAACGCTTTCCGCCCTACAGGTGCCACGCATTTTTCGTTCCGGGGGTTTGCGCATCCCCATTTTCAATTCGACAGTCACCTTGTGACGCTGACCTTTCCGCGGTAGCTTGCCGGCGCGCCCGTGTCGTGGCTCCTGTTTAGCACAGCCCTGCCCGCAAGCCATCGCCGATTACAGTGAGGTCTGCTCTCATCGCTCGCCTTTTTTGGGCGCGTGCTCAGTTTTCAGACGTCCGTGCTTGCGCGCCGTCTGGCGCATGACTTGCCGCTGGCAGTTGGTCGGTGGCTCGGCGGGCCCTGCTGGTCCGGTGGACCGTCCAGCGCCGGCCCCGGCCCCAGGCCCAGCACCGGCCCCCGGGGCCGTCTCGCGGCGCGCTGGGCGTTTGCGCCGTTTTGGACGCCCCTCGGGGCCGAAGCAGGGCGAGGGCGTGGAGATCACGCAAAAAGAACGTATGAAATAACAAAGGGGAACTTACGCTTTCTGCCTCCTCGCCTTTTTTCCTCCGATTGGCTCCTCAGGCCTCGAGATCGCCCCCCAGCGGCCCCCGGGAGGCCCCAAGGCGGCCCCAAAATGCTACCGAGAGCCCGCAAGAAACCCTAAGATACCCCAAGAGGCCTCCAAAGCCTTCCAAGAGGACCCCAACATGCGCCCGAAAGGTTCCCACGAGGCCCCCGAGAGCCCCCCAAAGGCCCCCATGAACCCCCAAGAGTCTCCAAGAGGCCTGAGGAGACCCCGAGAGGCCTCACAAGGCCCCCCCACAGCTCCCAGGCGCGCCCAGGAGGACCCCCCAAAGCCCCCAAAGAGCCGCCAAGAGATTCCACGAGGCTCCACAAGGCCCCCGAGAGACCGCTCGGAAGTTTCGGAACGGCCTCTGCATTCCTGCAGGTTCTCACGTCTTCCGGAGCTCTCCATAGGCCGCGACTTGTCGAGGAGTCTTTGGGGGACCTTCAGGCTGGAACGAGCAAGGCAATAAGCAGGCTGGATGGCGGGAGGGAGTAGCGATGACAGAAACAGAGTGGGGGAGAGGTGGGTCGGAGGACACACGTGTGCTTAACCAGCCTCGCGGCAGCGGGTGAGCTCTGGGAGAGCATTTCTTAGGTTCGCCAAGACGGAACATGTAGCATCTTTCCCCCTCCCTCTTTCCCCCTTCCTTCCTCACACTATTCCAACCATCGCCCTTGTTCGCCAGTGCTCGCGAAGAGAACGAGGAGGGATGAGGCGGGATGAGGATGAGCATGTTGACCAAGGTAAACCCAAGAGTCATCAACGATGTTGGAATGAACCGTCCCTCCACGATCCCTCTTCGTAGGCCCCTGAAACGGTTCATTTCCATTGAGGGAACTGCCAGGCTGGATGACAACCGTTTGAAGATCCTGAAGCGTGCCAAAACATTGCTTTCGGGATTTCAACGCCACGTATCAACCTGACTGCTGCGTCTTGACGATCCGGAATCGTGCCAGAACTCCGTTTTCGGGCCTTCAGCACTGCGAGTCAACATAATTGTTGCGCCCGCATAACCTTGAATCCTTACAAAACACCGTTTCTGGTACGTTGATCATGGGAATCCGTGGAACTCTTGCAAAGAGTGTGCGCGGTGCTAAGGCGAGAGCTACATTTTGAAAAGGAACCGCCCTCAATCCGTGAAGCTTTTTGCAATTTGTTTGAACGAATGTGAGCGGCGCTGAGGCGAGAACCACAATTTGAAAACGACCCGCCCTCAATCCGTGAAGCTCTTGCAATTTCTTAGAACGAATGTGCGCGGCGCGAAGGCGAGAGCCACATTTAGAAAGCGGCCCGCCCTCAATCCGTGAAACCCTTGCACTTTTTAACACGAATGTGCGCGGCGCTAAGGCGAGAGCCACATTATGAAAACGACCCGCCCTCAATCCGCGAAACTCTTGCATTTGAGAAAAATGTGCGCGGCGCTAAGGCGAGAACCACATTATGAAAACGACCCGCCCCCAATCCATGAAACTTTGGCACATTTTTAGAATGAATGTGCGCGGCGCTAAGGCGAGAACCACATTTTGTAAACTACCCGCCCTGCATCCGTGAAACTCTTGCAATGCTTAAAACGAATCCGCGCAGCGCTTTGGCGAGAGCCACATTTTGAAAGCGGGCCGCCCTCAATCCGTGAAGCTCTGGCAGTTTTTTTTATAACGAATGTGCGCGGCGCTAAGGCGAGAGCCGCATTTTGAAAACGACCCGTCCTCAATCCGAGAAGCTCTTGCAATTTCTAAAAACGAATGTGCGCGGCGCTAAGGCGAGAGCCACATTTTGTAAACGACCCGCCCTCCATCACATTTTAAGCTTCAGAGTCTTAAGTGTAGGGATCATATGAGGCGGAACGCCTGCCCCGCCCTAAAAACTGGCCTCGGGGTGCGACAGGGGGAAATTATTTATGAGGAGAAGGAATTGAGAATGAGGAAGAGGATGAGGATAAGGATGAGGATGATGAGGTCCAGGATGGTGATGAGGATGAGCATGATGATGGTGATGATGATGATGATGATGATGATGATGATGATTATGATGCTGATGCTAATGATGCTGCTGAAGATGATGATTATGGTGACGATGCTGCTGCTGATGATGCTGCTGCTGATGGCAGTGCTGTTGCTGATGATGCTGTTGCGGATGATAACGGTGATGATGACACTAATGACGATGATGTTGATGGTGATGATGATGACGATGATGATGATGCGGATGATGATGATGGTGATGATGACGATGTTGATGATGCTGATAATGATGCTGATACTGATGGTGATGATGATGATGATGATGGTGATGATAATGATGATGATGATGATGATGATGATGATGATGATGATGATGATGATGATGATGATCGTGCTGTTGCTGCTCATGATGATGAGTATGCTGGTGGCAGCGGTGGTGATGATGAGGACGATGGGGATGGTGATGATGATGGTGATGATGATGATGATGATGACCATGATGACGGGGATGATGCTGATGCTGCTGATGATGATGCTGCTGACGATGATGATGGTGATGATGTTGATGGTGATGATTATTAGGATGATGAAGGTGGTGGTGGTGGTGGTTGTGGTGGTGAGGATGGTGATGCTGATGATGATGGTGATGATGATGGATGACGATGACGATGACGATGATGCTGCTGCTGATGATGATGACCCTGCTGCTGCTGCTGATCATGCTGATTATGATGGTGATGATGCTGATGATGACGATGATGATGATGATGCGGATGCTGATGATGATGATGCTGCTGCTGCTGATGATGTTGATGATGATGATAGTGCTGCTGCTGCTGTTCATGATTCTGATGATGATGTTGATGGTGGTGGTGGTGGAGATGATGAGGACGATGGGGAAACTCATGATGATAATGATGATGATGATGATGATGATGATGATGATGATGATGATAATCATGATGGTGGTGGTGATGGCAGTGGTGATGGTGATGATGATGATAATGATGATGATGATGACGACTATGATGATGATGATGATGATGATGATGATGATGATGATGATGATGATGATGATGATGATGATGCTGATGATGATGATGATGATGATGCTGATGATGACGACGATGATGATGATGATGATGATGATGATGATGAGGAGTCTGACGAAGGCGGTGGTGGTGGTGGTGATGATGATCATGATGCTGCTGCTGCTGCTGATGATGATGATGATGATGATGATGATGATGATGATGATGATGATGATGATGATGATGATGATGCGGAAGAGGAGGAGGTGGAGGAGGAGGAGGAGGATCTGGAGGAGGAGGAGGAGGCGGAGGAGGAGAAGGATGAGGAGGGTACAACGCAGCAGCGACGATGGTTTGTATGCCCACAGTAGAAAGGAGGAGGAAGAGGAGGAGGTGTAGGAGGGGGAGGAGGAGGGAGGAGGAGGAGAGGAGGAGGAGGAGAGGAGGAGGAGGAGGAGGAGGAGGAGGGGAGGAGGAGGAGGAGGAAGGGGGGAGGGGAAGGAGCAGGAGAAGGAGGAGGAGGAGGCGGAGGAGGAGGAGGAGGAGAAGGATGACGAGGGAGAGGAGTGGGTCAGGGCAGAGAGGGGCTCAAGACGAGGCGGGAAGGACGACGCGGACGCGGGGGCACGAGCTGAGTCAGCTGCAGCAGCAACACCGTTAGAACACAGAACCCGCTGCTCAGACGAGGAGAAGGTACCCATACCGCTACACTTCCCTGGTCTTCCCTTTTGGGGCCTCCTGGGAGGTCCTCGTCGCCACCGCTGGATTCGCCTCGAGATCCTTGTCAGAGCGCACCCTCGGCGAGGTCTGGGGAGTAGCGGTATTGGTACCGTTTTGTTTCCCCAGTTGTTCAGGCAGATGCGTCGTCGCCGTCGCCGCTACCACCATCGTCGTCTTCGTCGTCGTCGTCGTCGTCGTCGTCGTCGATGGCATCATCGTCGCCACCGTGGCCGTCGTCGTTTGTGCCGCCGCTGGCGCCGGCGCCGCCGCCAATGTCGCCGGCAGCCGAGCTCGTGGCGCAGGCCGGCGCCAATGCGCCTGCCAACCCCGACGCACCGTGGGACGCCGAGTCCGAGTTCGGCTCTCTTGCGCGGGAGCCTTCCCTCCTCGGGTGGAGGAGGAGGAGGAGGAGGAGGAGGACGAGGAGGAATAGGAGGAAGAGGAGCAAGAGCAGGAGGAAGAGGATGAGGAGGGGGAGGTGCGAGAGGAGAGGGGGTCCAGGAGGACCGAGGGATATTGAGAGGATGATGAGGGTCGCGGAGATCGTCGTCGCCGCCACCCTTGTCGACTTCGAGGGGCGGCCTTGCAGGCCGTCCCGCCGCTGCCGCCGTGCCGTCTGCGTCGTCGCCCTCGTCGTTGCCAATCCAAATACCCCCGAGATCATCCGTTGATGTTGAGAAACCCTTTGATACTTCTGAAAGCCTACTGGTGCCACCGAGAATCGGCAACGCTATTTTCACCGCTGTCGCCGTTGTCGCCATCTTCGTCGTCAGCGTCGCTGTCGCCGCCACCGTCGCCTTTCCTGGCGTCGCCGTCGCCGTCGACGTCGCCGCCGCCGCCGTCGCCGCCGCCGTCGCCGCCCCCGTCGTCGCCCCGCTATTGTCGTTTTCGTCGCCGCCGCCGCCGTCTGTGTCGTCTGCGTTGTTTGTGTCGTTTGTGTCGTCTGTGTCTTCTGTGTCGTCGTCGTCTGTGTCGTCTGTGTCGCCGTCTGTGTCTGTGTCGTCGTTGTCGTCGTCGTCGACGTCGTCGCTGTCGCCGTCGCCGTCGCAGTCGCCGTCGCCGTCGCCAGTGGCGGCGACCCGCCAGGACCTCGAACAGGTGGCGCTGCAGGATTGTGCTCGCGCACCTCCGCCCTGCCCAGCGGTCTTTCGCCGCCGTTCCCGCTGCCGCCGCTGCCGCCGCCGTCGCCGCCGCCGCCGCTGATGCCGTCGCCTCCGCCGTCGCCGCTTGCGCCGCTGCCGACGTCGTCGCGGCCGCTGTTGCCGCCGCTGCCACCGCCGCCGCCGCAGTCGCCGTTGCCGTCGCGGCCGCCGCCGCCGCCGCCGCCGTTGCCAGTCTCGCTTCGACCACAGCCGCGGCGGCGGCGGCGACCGCGAGGGCTCGCGGCGGCGGCCGCGGCGGCGGCGGCCGCTGCGGCGAAGCCCCGTGCGGCCGGCAGGAGCCGCCGTGCCTGCCGCCTCAGCCGCTGCCGCACCCTGGCACGCCGCACCAGTGCGGCACGCTAGCAGGCAGCCGCGGCCTCTGCTCAACGAGGAAAGAAGGACTCCTGACCTTATTAGCATAGCGAAGACGTGGCCTCATTTACGTCCTCGTTTTTACATCAGGGATGATAAGTCTGGGCGGTTTGGTTTGATACGTCTGCAGAAAAGGCCCCTTCATCCCTAGTGTTTCTGGCCCTCCGAACTGAGGTCCCAGGGTTAGGGGTCCCTCCCAGGAACACATGGGCGAAGCAAACTAATCGAGTCGACTGCGCCGACATCGGCGCGCAAGCTGCCCGCGTAAGGTCGCGCGTGCGCGCCGTCGTTTCCAATACAGCGCGCCACGCTGGCGGCCCACGTAAGCCGCGGCGTAGTGTCGCTATGCCGTCTCGCGCCAATATCGGGTGTTGCTAGAAGCGCCCCTGGCCCAGGGTGCCCTCATGCTTTACAGGAGGCCCCTACGGTCTCCAGAGCACCCCTCGCGAGGCCCAGAGGGTTCGAGGCGCTCCATCATGGAGCGAAAAGCTCTACGGCGCCGCCCCTGGCGCCGGAGGCGCGCCAGAGGGGGGGTCCCAGCGCCGACATCCACAGGAAATCCGTGCGGGCTTCCGACATGTTTTTTAGAGTTGATGTGATTATGCACCACACGCGTTCCACTACTTGCAAAGTGCCTACTTGCAGACGTCGGAAACAGCACATAGTTGCCCCGACGGAATGGATCGTATATTCCCCGAGGCGGATCGAGGTCATTGGCGACGAGCTATTCTGCGAGTCGTGGATTGCCTCGACCCTCCCCCTCCTCCGGCATCCTCGCGTCGATACCAAGACGGGGCGGGAGGAGTTCTGCTGTTCTCGGCCTCCAGGGGCCCTCCCTCGGGCCCTGCGGAGTGTCAACGAACGACTCCTGGCCCTGGGGAAGGGCCCAGTCCAGTGGGGAACAGTGCTTCTTGGTAGAACTCTGGGGTGCCACTCTTGGGTGCCAGACCTCTGTGGGGTGCCCCTCTCCCACCTCCTGCCAGGAAGCCAGATGCACGCTATGCGGCTGGCCTGGGCGCTTCCCGTCCTTGCTTCCTCGTCTCCTCTTCTCCATCTTCCCCTGGCCCCCTCGTTTCACATCCGACAGACAGCACAACAGGCCAGTTTGGACTTCTTTCGTGTGCACCGACATGTGGGGCACTCCTGAGCCAGCTTTTGTTGTACACAGGACGGCGTTGTGTTTTTTCCATGCCTCTGTTGATTGATGTACTGGCTGATCAAGCGTCTCGCGTGCCCCGTACTTCGGCGCCCACCTGCGACGCCCTCCGCCGGGCGGCAGCTGCAGGTCTGGTGTATACAATGTCCGATGTTTTCCCTCCAGGTAAAGAAACGAACGCAGCCTTCGAACGCCTTGCGAGAGCCACCCTGTCCTTCTCCTCCAGTCTCGTCCTCCACCTCGTCCTCGTCGTCCTCGTCGTCGTCGTCCTCCTCCTCCTGATCCACGCTCGAGCCATGCGTTGCATTTACCTCTACGTCAGAGTCAGTGTAGTGCATACTTTTGGAAGTAAAATGTGGCCACCTAGCTACAGGAGAGACCCAGGCTCCCATAGCTTTCATGCTCATGCTCATGCGTGCTCCTCCTCTTCGCCCCCAGCCCACCCCTGCGATGCGGAGGCGGCGCTTGCCATGTCGACCCGAGGAACGTGCGTCGCTGACGCAGACTGGGGCAGCTCCCTCGCCAGACTGCGCACACGCGCCAGCCAGTGAGCGGAGGCCTGAAAACGGTCGCCTCGCGCGGCTCCGGCGTCTCCGCCTCGTTCCCTCCCCCCCCCCCGAAGGAGGGAGGAGGAGGAGGAGGACGAGGAGGAGGAGGTGGAGGAGCAGGAGGAGGAGGAGGAGGAGGAGGAGGACCAGTGTAAACCCGAGGCTCCTCAACGATGTTGGAGTGCACCCTCCCTCCAAGCTCCCTCGTCATAGGCCCCTACAAGGATTCACTTCCACTTGAGGGAGGTGCCCCGTTAGGGGACAATCGTGTGAAACTCCTGAGGCGTGCCAAGACACCATTCTGAGGACTTCAACGCCACGAGTCAACCTGACTGTTGCGTCTTGGCGACCCTGCATCGTGCCAGAACGCCATTCTTGTGACTTCAGCACCGCGAATCAATGCAACTGTGGCGCCCTGGCAATCCCGAATCGTTCCAAAACACCAGTAGTAGTAGTAGTAGTAGTAGTAGTAGTAGTAGTAGTAGTAGTAGCAGCAGTAGTAGTAGTAGTAGTAGTAGTAGTAGTAGTAGTAGTAGTAGTAGTAGTAGCAGTAGCAGTAGCAGTAGCAGTAGTAGCAGTAGTAGTAGTAGTAGTAGTAGTAGTAGTAGTAGTAGTAGTAGTAGTAGTAGTAGTAGTAGTAGTAGTAGTAGTAGTAGTAGTAGTAGTAGTAGTAGTAGTGTAGTAGTAGTAGTAGTAGTAGTAGTAGTAGTAGTAGTAGTAAGTAGTAGTAGTAGTTAGTAGTAGTAGTGTAGTAGTAGTAGTAGTAGTAGTCGTAGTAGTAGTAGTAGTAGTAGTAGTAGTAGTAGTAGTAGTAGTCGTAGTAGTCGTAGTAGTAGTAGTAGTAGTAGTAGTAGTAGTAGTAGTAGTAGTAGTAGTAGTAGTAGTAGTAGTAGTAGTAGTAGTAGTAGTAGTGGTAGTGGTAGTGGTTGTGGTAGTAGTAGTAGTAGTAGTAGTAGTAGTAGTAGTAGTAGTAGTAGTAGTAGTAGTAGTAGTAGTAATAGTAGTAGTAGTAGTAGTAGTAGTAGTAGTAGTAGTAGTAGTAGTAGTAGTAGTAGTAGTCGTAGTAGTTCTTGTAGTCGTAGTAGTGGAGGAGGAGGAGGAGGAGTATGAGCAGGAGGAGTAGCAGGGGATCGATCACAGAGTTGATCTGCACAGAAGTGAACTCTCGCCTCTCGACCCTGCGAGAAGCGCGCGCAGGAGGCGCCGCAGACCTGCGGAGAGCATCCTGCGCACCCTCCGCAGGCTCGACGCGGAAGGGCGCTCGGGGGCGAGTCGATCGTGGAGTCGGTATCCCCCTCTCTCGGCGGCGAGCGGGGAGGAGGAGGAGGAGGAGGAGGAGGAGGAGGAGAGGAGGAGGAGGAGGAGGAGGCGCTCCGGGGTGAGTCGATCTTGGAGTCGATATCCCCCCCTCTCTCTCGGCGGCGAGCGGGGAGGTGGGGGAAGCGAGGGGCGGGCCTTCTCGGGCCCCGCCGCACTCTGAGAAGGCCTCCTCCCACTCCTCGCCCCCCCCCCCCCAATCGCCCGCCGCCGACTCTCGAGAGCCGAGCGAGCGCGCCGCTCGCCGCGCGCGCCCGATGGCGCCCGCGGTGGCGGCCGCGGTGGCGTGCGCGGCCAGCGCGGCGGAGGCCGGCGCTGGCGGCGCGCCCCACGAGGAGCGGTCGGCGGTGCTGCTGGACGCCCCGCGGGCGGTGGGGGAGGCCCCCGCCGACGAGGGGCACGAGGACCGAGCATGGTCAGATGAGAAAAAAGGTACCCATACCTCTACCCTTGCATCGTCTTCCCCTTTTTGGGCCTCCTGGGAGGCCCTCGTTGCCACCGCCGGATTCTCGTCGAAGTCCTTGCCAGGACGCACCCCAGGAGAGGTCCGGGGAGTAGCGGTATCGGTACCTTTTAGTTTCGCCAGGTGGGACTCGGTGGCGAGCGAGGGGCGTTGAAGGCTGAATTCTGCGACGCGGAGGCACCGAGGGGCCGCGGTGTCAAAAGCCTGTGCGCACGCCGGCGCTGCACGAAGCTACCTCGGCGGCGAGCGACGTGGGGGAAGTGAGAAGGAGAGGGCCTTCTCGGAAGGCGGCGGGACTTCTAAGAAGGCCTCCGCCCTTTGAGAGGCTTTTGGTGTCTCTGGTGGAAGCGTAGAACACTTTTCAGAAGGCTGGGGGCCTTGCGACCCTTCTGAGAAGGCCCTCCACTTCTCACTTCCCTCCCTCCCTCGCTCGCCGCCGGCGGACGGGGCTAGGACGAGGATAGATCCGTTCCAGAGCGCTCCGGAGCGCTCTCAGAGCCTTCCGGAACGCTCTGAGAAGGCCGCGGCACTGGAGACATTCTCCAGAGCCGCCGGATCTCATAGGTTCTCGGTTTATCGTCACCCGATGTTATCCTCGTCCTGGCTGCGTCTTAGAGGAAGAGGAGCGGCACTCAGTATCGTGCAACCTATCCCAGAGGAGGAGGAGGAGGAGGAGGAGGAGGAGGAGGAGGAGGAGGAGGAGGAGGAGGAGGAGGAGGAGGAGAATGTACCCACACTGCCACCCTTCCCCCTCGGTTTCGCCTTGTTCGGCCTCCTGGGGGGCCGTCGTCGCCGGCGCGGGATGCGCCGCGAAATCCTGGTCAGCTCGCACCCTGGGAGAGGCCCGGGGAAGAGCGGTATCGGCACTTTTTGGTTTCCCTGGATCTCCTCGTCCCCAACGGGCCATGGATGTCCTCATCCCCAACGGGCCGTGGCATCCCGGCCCCGCCGCCCCACCGCCCCCGTCGGGGATGGGCCCCCTCGAAGCCCGACGGGGGCCGCCCAGATCCCCGTCTTGGAGAGGGGGGTGGACCGGCCAGTGGGGCCCGGGCCACGCCAGAGGGGAGGGATCGGTCGGACGATGCTCGGGCGGACGGGCACGAGCTCTCGGAGGCCCGTGCGCTCTCCTTGGACTGGCGCTGGGCTCTCTCTGGCGCGCGCGGGGGGCGGCGCGCAGTCGCCCCGCAAGGGTTGGGGGGGTCGTGCGCCGATCCAAGAGATCCTCGCGGACCTCCGGAAGTGTGCATACCTTGGGGGCGTCCGTTGAGGCATTTGCCCTGGAGGCTTTAGACCCTGGAGGATTCCTTATCTGATGAGGGCGGCGGCGGTGGAGGCTTTAGACCCATGATTGGAGTTCCACGAGCTTCCAGACCCTGGATTCCTTATCCGATGGTTCCTTATCCGATAACCCCACTGTGCGTCAGCCACGCGCAGAGGGGAGAGGGGGAGGGGGGAAGGCTTCTGAGAAGCACCCCTGCCTCTTAGCGTGCGGGGGGGGGCCCTCTCTGTAGGTGTGAGGCCGGCGCCTTTGAGAAGCAGCCTCCCAAGAAGCCTTCCCCTTCCCCCTACCCTCCTGTGCGCGCCCTCGCCGTATGC
Organism: Prorocentrum cordatum; assembly: GCA_963575745.1. NCBI lineage: Eukaryota > Dinophyceae > Prorocentrales > Prorocentraceae > Prorocentrum > Prorocentrum cordatum. The sequence continues at coordinate 31,509 of CAUYUJ010022085.1, read as the reverse complement.
TGTTTCTCTCCTCCTCCTCCTCCTCCTCCTCCTCCTCCTTCTCCGCCTCCTCCTCCTCCTCCTCCTCCTCCACCCCCTCCTCCCCCTCCTCCTTACCTCCTCGTCCTCCTCCTCCTCCTCCTCCTCGTCCTCCTCGTCCTCCTCCTCCTCCTCCCCCTCCTTACCTCCTCCTCCTCCTCCTCTCTCCTCCTCTTTTCCTCCTCCTCCTTACCTCCTCCTCTCCTCTTTCTCCCCTCCTCCTCCCTCCTCCTCCTCCTCCTCTCTCCTCCTCCTCCTCCGCTTCCTCTCCTCCTCCTCCTCCTCCTCCTCCTCCTCCTCCCCCTCCTCGTCCTCCTCCTCCTCCTCCTCCTCTTTTTCCTCCTCCTCCCCTCCTCCTCCTGCTCGTTTTACTCCTCCTCCTCCTCCTCCTCCTCGTCCCCCTCCTCCTCCTCCTCGTTCTCCTCCTCCTCCTCGTCCTCCTCGTCCTCCTCCCTCTCCTCCTCCTCCTCCTCCTCCTCCTCCTCCTCTTTCCTCCTCTCTCCTCCTCCTCCTCCTCCTCCTCCTCCTCGTCCTCCCTCCTCCTCCTCCTCTTCTCCTCCTTCCTCCTCCTCCTCCTCTCCTCCTCCTCCTCCTCCTCCTCCTCCTCCTCCTCTCCTCCTCCTCCTTCTCCTCGTCCTCCTCCTCCTCCTCCCTCCTCCTCCTCCTCCTCCTCTCCTCCTTCCCCTCCTCCTCCTCCTCCTCCTCCTTTTCCTCCTCCTCCTCCTCCTCTCCTCCTCCTTCTCCTCCCCCTCCGCCTCCTCCTCCTCCTCCCCCTCCTGGTCCTCCTCCTCCCCCTCCTCCTCTTTTCCTCCTCCTTCTCCTCCTCCTTTCCTCGCCCAGTTTCCCAGAGGAGCTGTGGGCCGCCATGGCGACCGTCACCGTGCGGGACTGCGCGCCGGCCGCGGTGCGGCGCGCCGCGGCGCCCGGCTGCCCTGGGGCTGGCGAGTCGGACTCCGATTCCGACTCCGACAGCGTCGGTGGCGGCGGCGTGGAGGGTGTCCGCTCCCAGCCGGCGGGGCGCGCGGGGGGGCGGGGCCGACTGGGGTGGCCTCCTCTCCCCAAGAAGGAGAATCATAATAGTAGTAAGACTAGTAATAATCATCATACAAAGAATAAGGGACATAATAATACAGATAACCATGATAAGAACACTACGGCTAATGATAATGATAATACTGAGAAGGAGGAGGATACTACTAATAATAATGATAGTATAAGAAATAAGCATACGTGTATAAACACATACGGATGCGAAACATATCAAGACACATAGCACTAAGAGTAATACTAAAACACATTACAATAATAGTAAGTGAAGGCATAAGAAGGAATAGTCATCATATAAAGGCACAGGCATAAACTGTTGGAGCTTCGCGCGGATTGCTTGGATCGGCGCTGGGGTCCCCCTGGCTGCGCCTCCGGCGCCGCCCGTGCCGCCATTCTCGGGCCAGGAAGGGGAGTCAGAAGAGGCTAAGCCTGTACGGAGTAAGTCCGTACGGAGTGCTCGGTCTCCGTCTGGCCTCACTACGTTTGGACTTGGCCTCTCCTGATAGGCCATGCGGAGTGCTCGGTCTCCTTCTGGGCTTACTCCGTCTGGACTTAGCCTCTCCTGAGGGGATCTAGCGCCGATCCAAGGGATCCGCGCGGAGCTCCGAATGCTTGCGCTTACGTGTGCAGTTTTTGGAGTTCCTTGCGGGCAGTACTTCTGTCCAGATCCATTGCAGCTTGGAGTTTCGGGTCCTTCCCCAGAAACCCGAGGCGCACTGGATTTGGATAAACATCTGGCCCCTAGAGGCTCGCCTTTTATCCATATCCAGTGCGCCTTGGCCTTGCGGCGCCCCTTCCAAGAAAGTCCAAGACGCACTGGCGCGCCAGCGACGCCGGCGACGTTTCAAGGTTGAATTCTGCGACTTGGAGGCACCGAGAGGCCGCTGTGTCAAAAGCCTGTGCGCACGCCGACGCCGCACGAGCCTACCTCGGCGGCGAGCGAGGGGGGAACGTGAGAAGGAGAGAGGAAGGCCTTCTCAGAAGGCGGCGGGACTCCTCGCGCCTTCTGAGAAGCTTTGTGCCTTCGGGGAAGGCTCAGAGTACACCTTAGGCGATGCTTAAGAAAACCTACGTTTTCGGCCAGAGTCTCGATTATTCTTAACGTTTCAATGTAAATCCTAAGATTTTGATGGGAATGTTGGGTTTTTATTCAAGTTCTGAGACCATGAATTTCTTAACCCATGATTTCTTAAGCATTTCGCAGGGTGTACTTCTCAGAAGGCTGGGGAACTCCTGAGTCTTTTGAGTAGGCCCGCCCCTATCTCACTTCCCCCGCGGGCTCGCCGCCGACTGCCGTACTCATGCAGTTTTTTGCGCTCCCCTGCCCTCGCAGGGCGGGGGGGCCCCTCCGCGAGGGGGGTGGGGGGGCGACCGAGACGGGGCGCCCTCGCGGGGGGGGCTCCGTGCGAGGGCGCGGGGGGAGTGAGCGCGGGAGCCTGGCATCAGGGGAGGGAAAACGTACCCCGACCCCCACAATCGGCGTTTACCAAACAGCACCGGGCGTCTGCTAGACACCCCTGCCCTGGGTGCGTTTACTGAAGGCTTCGCTCGTCGGGGTGCTTACCATGTGGGTGTTTTTTTCCGCCCTCTATTGTCCTTCCCTCGTGATTCCAGCTGTGGAGTTAGGATGTTCCAGCCTACTGTAGCCTTGATCACCATAAGTAATTTTCTTGCGCCAAGAGAGCATCGAAGCTGGAGTTTTTGTTCACGTGTCTGGCCCTGCTAGGCGATATTCGTCCGAGACTTTGCCAGCGTGTGGGGCAGACACGGTTTCGATACCTGTCAGGGTGCTTGAAATTATCTAATGGCCTTCGGCCCATCCCGTCACGTGCGTAGGTTGTGGATCTAAAGCCTATTGGATGCTCGTTGGAATCTCCCAGGGGGCCATCTTTCGCGTCTTGAGCTGATCCTTCGGCGACTTGGAGCCGTCTTGGGCCGCTTTCGGGGCCTCCTGGGGTCCTCGTGGCTCGTCTTGGGGGCCCCCTCGGGCCCGAGCAACATTCACTCGCCACCACTCGGCACAGCCCGGGGACCACGCGGGGAGCCCCGCTCCAGAGACGGGACTCGGTGCACACGGGGGTCAGGCAGAGCGCCGGATCCTGCAGGATCCTGCGGGGCCAGGGTCGCACGGACCCGGGTCTGGGTGCAGGAGCTTGCGGGATTTTATAGGATCCTGCGCATTGGCCCGGGTTTGGGTGCAGGATCTCGCAGGGGTTTGCAGGGTTTTATGTGGCCTGACTCACCCGGGTCTGGATTGACCCGGGTCAGAAGATCCCCGATCAGTGGTGAGGCTCAGAGGATTGGGCAAAGGACCCGAGGACACGCCCACTTCGCGCCCGGCGGCACGGCGGCGGATTGCTGTGATTAGGTCTTGAAGTGCGACGGGAGCAGCATATTTCTAGAGTGCATTAGCATCGATTAGCGTATGGTAGTCGATGAGACAGTGCCGATCTAGCGTCGATTATCGTCGATTCGCGCCGACTTGGCATCGATTGGTGAGCGTCGGCCAGCGTCGATGAGCGCCGATTTCGCAGGAGCCAACAGGATGGTATGGGAGGCTCCCATGAGTTGCCTCCGAAGGGGATCGTCGTCGTTGTCTTTGTCTTTGTCGTCGTCGTCGTCGTCGTCGTCGCCGTCGTCGTCGTCGTCGTCGTCGTCGGCGTCGTCGTCGTCGCCGTCGTCGTCGTCGTCGTCGTCGGGAGGGTTTCCTCGGGAGTCCCGGGGCCTCTCTCAGCGGGCCGCCGCCCCCAGTCCTCGCCCCCTCGGTCCGCGCCGCCAGCACCTCGCTGGGCCTGCGCCGCCGCTGCCGCCGCCGCGGCGGGCCCGGGGCGGCTGGCCGGTGGTCGGAGGAGAGAGCTGGGCACCCGTGCTGCTGCCCTTCGCTCGTGTTCCCCTTTTCGGGCCTCCTGGGAGGCCCCCGTCGCCACCGGGAAGTTGTGGTCAGAACGCACCCGGGGAGGTGTCCGGGGAGCAGCGGGGTGTCGGTGCCCCGAGGTTTCTCCAGACGGGGGGCTGCTTGGGGGGATGCTTCGGGGGCGGCCCAGAGGGGGGTGATGATTAGGAGGGGTGGATTTCATGGCGGGGGCCACATGATATCTCCCCAGATTTCATGGCACCTTTCTTATTTCAATACGTCCCTGGTCCCCCCCTTGGCCGCGCTCATGCCGCCAGACATGATTTGCGCCCTTCCTCTTGGACGCCCTCGAGTGCTCTGTCGGGCGCGGGCAGGCGCCCTGCCGCAGCTTAGCCTGCGGTAGACTCGTGTTGTGCTAGCGCGGCAGCGACCCCGCCGCGAGCGTTCAAGGCTGAACGCCGCCAGTGGCCCAGAACCGGCCCGAATGGAACGATCTAGCGAGCGGAACGCCGCCAACCGTTCAGGGTTGAACGATCCGCGGGGTAGTCACGACACGAACCCACCGTGCCAGAGGCCATCCGTTCCTGGTTGCAGTCCCAGGCCTCTGACGATGCGTTTTTTTTGTTTGTTCCTTCCCGGCGATGTTTCTAGTGTTCGGAGTTTCTCGTAAGTTGTCGGGGGCGGGGATGATGATCGACAGGGTTGTGTGGACATCCTGGCCGGGACCATGATGTGTGCCTGGATTGTATTCAGGAGGGAAAAAAACACACAGACACAATTAATCGTCGATCCCCAGGAAAATATGGGAAGTGGTGGGGAAGACAAAAACCGAGAAAATATGGGAAAATATGGGGGATATGTTTATTTGTGTGTATTTATTTGTGTGTCCCAGGGCCCCTTCAGTTCCGCGCTCCTGCCCGGGGCCATGCTCTGCGAGCCCCTCTCGCGGGCGCCCGCTGTTTGGGCGCTCCCGACAGTTCGGCCGGTGGCCCCCCTCTACCCGGCGCCCCCGGGGGGCCATCAGAGATTGCGCCAGGACGATGCATCGGGGGCGGAAAAGAGGGGGGTGATGACTAGGGGGGGGTGGATATCATGGCGCGGGCCATGATATCTCCGCAGATTTCATGGCGCCTCTTCTTATTTCATTGCGTCCCTGGCCCCCCCGCTGGGCCGCGCACATGCCGCCGGCCATGATTTGCACCCCCCCCTCTTGGACACCCCCCTCTTGGCCGCTCCCGAATACAGTCGGGGCGCTGAAGAAGGAACCCTTTTCGTTCGGGAGGGGCTCGGTGTTCCCTGATTGTTTTACGGGTTGCCTCGGGTGTTCCATGGAGGTTTTCCATGGGAAGTCGAAGTTTAGCTTATGGCAACGAGGGGCCTCGTTCCTGATTTAGGGTTCCTTAGGTCAACGCTCCGACTGTAAGTTGCCCCTTGGGGAGTGGGTCGCAACCTCTTCTAGGGCCGCGCACGGAACCCAGACCTCACGGCGCCATTTTTTTACACAGCGTCGACCCCCAGAGGTTTCGACCCATTCCCAGGGACCAGCCTTTCCTGTCGAGTCGGTGTTTGACGGTCCTGTGGCCCAGTGAGGGCTCCCCAGAGGCGGAACAGTGCTCCACCTCGAGGGGAGAGCATGCTACGCATGGAATGGAATCAGTGACAACATAATGAATTGATTGGCCGTGGTGAAGTGGCTATGATGCCCCTCCCGAGGACTGCGATGATGCGGATCGGGTCCCGAGCCGCGTCGAAATGAGTGCGAAGGCCCATGATTGTGCTTCTTCCCAAAACGAGCCTCTTGATGGCCTCCCTGTGCCTACCCCGTCACGCTCACATGGACTTCGCGTTCCCCTATCATGGTAGGATGGGTGAGCGGTCCACCTTCCCCCGCGCTGCACGTAATGGCGCGAGGTCCACGGGGGTTTGGTCCGCGAGCGGTGCACACGACATGCACGAGCCGCTGCCGCCCCGCCTACTACCACATCCCGACCTGGCGCTGACCACGACCCCCCCCCCAAGCACGGCGGTCCTCAAGCGAGGTGTGTTGCCGCTGCTGCCGCCACCTTTCGGCAACACGCCCCCGGGGAACGTCGTGCTAGGCAGCCCGACATAGCGCCCCCGAAAGCGAACAGCCGCCAGGACAGGAGGTGTACGGAAAGGCGCGGAGGAAGAAGGGTGCCGACACAGAGCAAGGTACCAAGCTGGCAAACGGCACAAGCGCCTCGCTGTCCCAGTAGCCCGCGCGCACCCTGCTCAGCCTTGGGCCCCTGATCCTCCTAGGCGTTGGAGCCACTGAATTCTATGATTCCGCATGTTGGGTTCGACGAGGAAGTTGTGAAGTGCGAAGGCCTATGAATTTTGATGTTCCCTCTTCCCAAAACGAAACTCTCTGATGGTCTCGAACTGGGTGCGAGGTGCCCGATTTTGATGGCCCCTCTGGATGCCGCGCACTGGACAAACCACACCGCCGGATGCCTGCTGTGCTGGCTTAGTGGCAGAGTCAAGCATAGAAACACGGGGACCATACCACGCGAGGATGGTCCACGAAATGAAGCCGACCAAGACCGACGGTGACCAAGATCGACACGACGTTTCCGAGTTCAGTCTTGGTCATGGTCCCTTCATCCTTACCCTCCACAGACGCAGGCCCGCCGACCCATTTCCCTGGACCAGCTCTTCATCCCGAGTCGTTCTCTGGCGGTCCCGAGGCTAGGTACGGGCCTGCCAGAGGGCGAACGTGGGGAGGAACCTTCCGTCGCTGCTTTCTCTCATGACCCGAGGTGGCCTGGTCGGACGGGGCTAGGACGAAGATGAATCTGTTCCAGAGCGTTCCGGAACGCTATCAGAGCGCTCCGGAACGCTCTGAGAAGGCCGCGGCGCCGGAGACAGCCTCCAGAGCCGCCTGAGCTGAGAGATTCTCGATCTACAGTGGAAGCGCATGCCAAGAAGTACCCTGCTTGCCTCCAGGGTACCCTGCTGGGCTTCTTGGGTTTCGGTTCCTACGGAACGCGTGACGCTCCCACACCACCAGAAGTCTTTGGACATCTTGGGGTGTCGGGTTGGATCTCTTGAGGAAGGTTGCCTGTGATCGTTTTCTTATTCGTTGTTTTGCCGATCGGCGCGGGCCCTCGCACCCCCCCTCCCCCCCATGGAGTAGATCTTGTCTGTTTTTGGTGCCTGTTTTCAGCAGGCGGGGTCTCTCATAGGACGCACAGTTGCAAACAGTCGCGCTAAGCAGAGGTCCGGAGCCAGACTCCCCCCCCTTCCACCCAATGTCGAAACGCCGAATAAGAAAACGCTGACCTTGTGGTCGAGGTCCTGCTGTCTCCTCACCCAACGTTGCGCTTAGGCGACCCGTCCTCCTCCTCCTCCTCCTCCTCCTCCTCCATTTCCTCCTCCTCCATTTCCTCCTCCTCCTCCATTTCCTCCTCCTCCATTTCCTCCTCCTCCTCCATTTCCTCCTCCTCCTCCTCCTCCTCCTCCTCCTCCTCCATCTCCTCCTCCCCCTCCCCCTCCTCCTCCTCCTCCTCCCTCCTCCTCCTCCTCCTCCTCCTCCTCCTCCTCCTCATCTCTCCCTCCCTCCCTCCCTCCCTCCCTCCTCCCTCCCTCCCTCCCTCCCTCCCTCCCTCCATCTCCTCCTCCTCCTCCTCCTCCTCCTCCTCCTCCTCCTCCCTCCTCCCTCCATCTCCTTCCCCTCCCCCTCATTTTCGGGTCGCCTACGGCCCCCACGGGAAGCCGTGCACTGCGGTTTCCTCACCCGACGCCGTCCCCGCCTCTGGCTCCGTCCTGCCCGGGGTGGGGGAGGCAGGCCCACCGGCCCCCGATCGGGTGCTGCTCTGGAGAGTGCCCCTGGCCCAGGGTGCCCCCAGGATGTCCAAGGAAGGCCGAAGTCGGGCGTGTCCCTCTGCAGCAGGAGTGCTCAAAAATCAGTAACAAGACAGCCTGGGCACGACTTTCTGACTACGATGGGCCATTCTGGAGTATTGTTCTTGGTACTCCTTAATTCTCGCCCCAGATCTGCCTGTAGGAGGACATGCCCGACCTGAAGGAAGGCCCCCCCACGGCCTCCACGGAGCACCCCTCACGAGCCTCGGAGGGCCCCAGGGGGGCTCCAGAGTGTTGAGCGCAAAGCTGGAGGCACGGGCCTCGGAAACAGACAGCGAAAACACCCGCGCCACACTCGTCTGTATCAACGCCTCCCCCTCCCCCCCAGTGTTCAGAGCCGGCGGTGGGTCTGATGAGTTGCACCTCGACCCCAGTCTCCCCCGCGCGTGCCAACTTTCGCAGGCCTAGAGATTGACACAAACACCGAGATCGGCGGTGTGCCTCCACCGAGGGAAGACGATCCCGATCTCGGTGATGGTGGTAATATTCTGGCTTCCTAGGCGGCCGAGAGATTACCACCAGCACCGAAATCTGGGAGCACCTTCCCCTGGTGGAGGCAGCGCCCTGTGTTGGTGTTGGTGTCAATTTCCAGGCCTCCCAAACTTTGAGTTTTTGGGGGAGGGGGGAGCGTTCAGCAACCGTTTGCCTCCCCCGCACCTTGGGCGAGGGGCACCCGCAGCAGCCCCCGAGCAGAGCTCGGCCAGCACCTCGTCCTCGAGCGACCGCAGCGCCGCCGGCTGGGGCGGCCGCGGCGCCGCCGCGGGGGCGCGGCGGCCGAGCTCGTCGGCGTCCGCGGCGGTCCCGCCGGCCCCCGAGGGCGGCGAGGCGGAGGGCGCGGCCCTGACGCTCCAGGACCCCCCGCGGGCCTCGCGGCTTTTCTGCGCTGCATCTTCGGGGGGCCTCGCCTCCTCCTCCTCCTCCTCCTCCTCCTCCTCCTCCTCCCGCCCATTTCAGAAGCAGCAAGCAGGAGTCGGTGGACCTCCCTCGCTTTGAGTGGGGCACAGCCTGGAGGATTGTGCGTCGCGCTGTCCCGGGTGATGCCGCAAACTTGCCTGGAGCTCTGGGCTGGAGCTTTCCCTGCGCCGGCCCAGTTTCATTTCCCTTCTTTTTCTCGGTTCTGGGCGCTCTCCCCGCGATCCCTGGGGCGGGGGGGTGCGTCACTGACAGTCTCCGAGGCGGGCTTCTGGCCCTGTCTTCTTTGTTCTGTGTCGGGAAGTGCGCCGCGCGCCCGCTCCAGCTAGTGTCGCGTCCTCCCGCCGTTTTTTTTTGTACGTTGCATCTTATGGTTCTCTACGTCACCAAAATTGGCGTCTCCTCTCGTGCCTGACGCGGGCTCGACGCGGATTGGCGTGGATTCGGCGCCCATCCGGCGCGTTTTCGACGCGGATCCGACGATGCCGACATGCATCCGACACGGGTTCGACGAGGACACCGCCGCGACGGGACAGACAAGGTCCCCCGAGGATGCAACATAAGGTTTTCCTCATGAGCTGGCAACTGCAGATCGCGTGGGAGCCGCCGACAAAATGGATTCGCCATAGTTAATTGATTTCCGCGTCGAGTCTGCGAAGAGTGCGCAGGGTCGACCGGGCAAAAGTTTTGGGGGACGTCAGTTCTGTAGTCGATCTCCTACTCGAGAGCTGGCAGCTACCAATCGCGTAGGGAATTGCTGGCAGAATCGATTTACCCCCAAACTGATTTTCTCGTCTGGTCTGCGAAACATGCGCGAATTCGGCGGGGTACAGCAGATCTGGGGTACATCAGTTCTGTAGTCAATCTTCTACTCGAGAGCTGGCAACCACAGCTCGGGGGTCCGGGGTGGTAGCACTCATACCCACGCGACCCCCGGATGTCTCGGGGTGGGTTCCCGGGGGGGGGGGGCATGAGTGTGTTGTCGGATGAGGTCGCCTTCGGGGTCCGATAATTCATGCCCATACCTATAGCGCCTTCATCGCCTTGCCTTTCCCAGTAAACCGATCCGAGGAAGCCGCGCGGACCTCATTGTCCGTTTTTCGATTAGGGGTTTAACGAGCTCGGCTGCTCCTCGACTCGCGCCGCAGCGCCCACGAGCTGCTCCAGGTTTCCCTGGAGATCTCTGGACTTACCCCGATCTATCCAGCGAGAGAGGGATCGAGCTGCTCATCCATTTGCCCAAAAATGGCGCGCCTCGCCAAATCTACGAAGGATGTGTAGAGCACTCCGTAGATATCTACGGAGCACCCTACGTCTCTCTCGTGGACTCGAAGGCCTTCTGGGGCAGACGAGTTCTGTGGTCGGCCTCCGGCTCGAGTCCAAGGCCCTGCCTCGATTTGCGCTGGTCTACACTTTAGGCGATGCTTAAGAAAACTTAAGTTTTCGGCCAGAGTCTCGATTATTCTTAATGTTTCGATGTGAATCCTAACATTTTAGTAGAAACGTTGGGTTTTTATCCAAGTTCTGAGACTATGAGTTTCTTAACCCATGATTTCTTAAGCATTTCGCAGGGTCTGCCCAGATCCCAGCGGCACAGGACCTCTTCGGCGCCCCGGCGGGCGAGGAGCTCCCCGCGGAGCCCGAGGCGGAGCTGCGCGGGCCGCTCCCGAGCGTCGCGGACCAGCGCCGGCAGCTGGACGAGCTGAGCGCCAGGCTCGGCGGGGAAATCCGAGCCCCACCCTTCGCCGATGAACGATCGGCGGCGGGAGGAGGAGGAGGAGGAGGAGGAGGAGGAGGAGGAGGAGGAGGAGGAGGAGGAGGAGGAGGAGGAGGGAGGAGGAGGAGGAGGAGGAGGAGGAGGAGGAGGAGGAGGAGGAGGAGGAGGAGGAGGAGGAGGAGGAGGAGGGAGGAGGAGGAGGAGGAGGAGGAGAGGAGGAGGAGGAGGACGATTCGGCAGTTTCGATGGGCGGCGGGGGCAGAGATCGGAATACGTCGAGCGCGTGGCGCGGAGTCCGAGCCCGACCCCCGCCTCCCATCGGCTCACTCGATGTGGTTGGCGGGGGCCCCCCTTCGGTCGTGTTGGAGGCAGTGGATCCTGGATCTGCAGGTCCCAATCTGGTCTGGCCGCCTTCCTGCTTTGAGAGTCGAGCGGATAGATATCCCTCCTCCCTCCTCTTCAGGGGGCGGGCGGGAGCCCCATCTGCACACTTCTAACGCCTTCCTACTTCGTGGCTCTACCTACAGTCGGCCCTGACTTGTAGGTCGGCCATGCCAAATCGAGGGTATCCTTGTGTCCTGTCTATCCCGACCTATGCAACCCGCATGTCCTCTGGTGTTCTCGGGCCGCGTTCCCGTCTGAAGAGTCTTGTGTCCTCTCGGGCCTCCTGTCCGATCCAGTCCGACTGTGCTTCCAACGCCTCCCTTTTTCCAGGCTCTACCTGGGGAAACCAAGAGGTACCGATACCACTACTCCCCGGATCTCTCCTGGGGTGCGTTCTGACCAGGATTTCGAGGCGAATCCAGCGGTTGCGAGGAGGGCCTCCCCAGAGGCCCGAAAGGGGGATGACGAGGCAAAGGTGGGGGGTATATGGGCACCTTCTCCTCCGAGGCTCTGCCCACTCCTTCCGACCGACGGGTGGGGCTTTCGGCTGTCGCCACCCGCAGGCGGCGCGCGGTGGGAGCCATCTCCGCGAGGTACGGCCCCGCGGCCGCGGGCCCGCCCGCGCGGCCGCGGGAGCTGCTGGGCCTCGCGCGGGCCGCCGGGCGGCGCGCGGCGCCGGCGCCGGCGCCGGGCGGCGCGCCGCCCGGGCCCGCCGGCACGCAGCCCGCGCCGGCGCCCGCGCCCGAGCCCGAGGGCGTTCGGGGGCAGCCAACCGCCCGACCTCCTCGCGCTGTGAGACTAGTCGCGACGGCAGGCCTGTCGCGCTGTTCGGCCCCTTTGGGGCCCCTGCGGGCCCTCGGGGCCGTCAGAAGACGACCTGGGGCGGAAGACCGTTTCTGGGGGAGGGGTCCAAACCTCTGGGGATCGGCGCTGTGAGGAAATCACGACGTCAGGGGTCTCGGGAGGGCGTTCGGGGGCAGCCAGAATCTAGGCCTCCCAGATGGGGTCGAAGTAGATGGGGCGAAAAGATCGCGCGGCATGGCCGACGCATCGCCGATGCGGCTCGATGTGGAGCCCGATTTTCTCCACGCCGACGTCGCCGACGCATCGCCGATGCATCGGTGATGCATCGACGATGCGGCGCGATCCTCCGACCTCATCTACTCTGACCCCATCTGGGAGGCCTCCAGCTGGAGGTGCCCCTGGCCCACTATGTCTCTGGCCCAAGGTGCCCCGAGCTTGCCGCTCGGTTCTGGAGCACCCGGGGCCCTCTGGGCCTCGCGAGGGTGCTCTGGAGGCCGTGGGGGCCTCCCTGGAAATCTTGAGGGCACCTCGGGCCAGGGTCAAGTCGGGCGTGTCCCTCTACAGGAGGAATATTCAAAAATTGGTAGCAAAGTAGTCTTGGGACGATTCTTTGACTATGCTTGACCATTTTGGAGAAGTTCATGTTGGTTTCCTTACTTACATATGCCTGTGGGAGGACATGCCCGACCTAAAGCCATGGGGCACCTCTGGCACCACCCGAGGCGTGGGGGCAGCGGGCACCGCCGCGCCGCCGCCGTCGCTGGCAGGCGCCCGGCCTTCGAGGGTTCCCGCGGTTTTCTGGGCCTCTGTGTGGGCCCTCGGGCGTTTCTCGGGGGCCCCCAAGCGATCGGGGGCGGCAAAGAGGGGGATGATGACTAGGGGGGGGTGGATATCATGGCGTGGGCCATGATATTTCCCCTGATTGCATGGCGCCTCTTCTTATTTCATCACGTCCCTGGCCCCCTCGCTGGGCCGCGCACATGCCGCCGGTCATGATTTTCACCCCCCCCCTCTTGGACACCCCCCTCTTGGCCGCTCCCGAAACGAGGTGGTGACCACACCGTGTGGTGAGTCGGTGGGGATTCGGGGTCACCGCACGGTTTTGGCACTCGGGTTGTTCTCCGAGGACGTCTCGGGCGACTGGGGCATCCGAGGTCCCAAGACCGTGCGTTGAATGACCGTGCGGTGAGGTCTTGGGGGATTTCGAGGTCACCGCACGATTTGTCACCGCACCGTTTCGGGACTCAAGTATCACCAGCCTCGAACTTACTCCTTACCCCCACGCTTGACACGCCAATAGGCGATGACAACCTTAGGGAGGCGCCCTCAGAGACGAAGGGAATCCCTGAGGTCGGCATCGTGATGGGGCGATGCCCAGCGCAGGGACGGGGATATGTTCCAGGCTGGCAACAGTAGCTGCGCCTCGCCGAGAGCGTTCCGGGGGGGCTCGCAGCGTCCCGAGCGGCCGCCTGGGACCCGAGCTGTGGCCCGAGATCTGCCGACGACGCCCTTGGGCCTGCGCCGGCTCCAGGCCCTCTCGTCGGGTGCCCGGCCGCTCCCGAGCCCGAGCACGTCGACGAGGCCTCCTTCACGCCGCTGGTGCCCCCAGAGGACTGGGGGCAGCTCGAGCCCGCAGAGCCAGTTGATTTGGCCTCGTCCTCTTCCTGCTCCTCGGGCGGGGTGGAGAGAGAGAGAGAGAGAGAGTAGTTGTCAATGACATGCGGGTCGTCTTTCCAGCTCCAGCTGTTCAGGAGGGAAAAAACACAGACACAGTTAATTGTCGATTCCCCCGAAAATATTATGGAAAACATGGAAGTGGGGGAAGACGAAATCCAAAAATTATCGAACATATGGGGAATCCTGGGATTTGTGCGTATTTATTTGTGTGTTCTGGGGCCCCCTCAGCTGTGCCTGTTGCTCGCCTGCCAAAAGCCCGGTGCCCGGTGCTTCTTCAGCGGCGGCGCGCTGATGGGGTCGTCCAGCCAGCGCGGCGTTGATGCTCTTCTTGCTCTCCAGACTTCCCTTGCCGCCCCCGTTCCCGTTGGGGGGAGCAGGTCGTTTCCGAGCCGCCCGTGGCAAACCAGGGGACCGTGCCAGCGCAGCGGTGCAGCCGCGCATCAGGGAGGAGGTCGAGCTCAAGACCCGCTCCGGTTCGCTCAGTGCCCTGTCTGAGCTGGCGCGGTGCTTTGAAGACCTTGTCGTGGTTCTCGGCCTGGTTCTCCTCTCCTCCTCTCCTCTCCTCATTTCCTCGTCCTGCTCCTCCCTTCTCCCTCCGCCCTTCTTGGGCCTCTTGAGCCCCTCTTGGAGGTCTATTGGGTGCCTGATGTGCGATGGTTCTACCAATCTCTCCTGATGCGGCTGGGGTTGACAATTCTGGGGGCGCCTGGGCAGGCCATGTGGCCTTCTCGGAGCCCTCTTGGGGCGGTCTTGGGCCGTCTTGGGGGCTTCTCGGGCAGTATTGAATGTGCATTAGATCGTCTGGGGTCTTCTTGGGGTTTTCTGCGGTTCCCCCCAGGCGCGCTGAAGCCGAAAGGCATCGGAAGCGACCGTTTGATTGAATTTGGAAGGTCTTTGGTTACTCCGGGCCTCGCCAGAGGCCGTTTTGGTTTATTTATTTGCGGCTCTCATGGTTTCCCTCGTGGAATCTTGGGGAGGAGGCCTTGGATCACCTTCTCGGCCTGGGCCGTCCTAGGAGACTGGTCTTCGGACGTCTTGCAGCAGTCTTGGGCCAGTTTTTGGCCGCCTTGAGGCCGTCTTCAGGCCGAAAGCGACGCCAGAGGGCAATGTCAGGCAGGACGATTTGTAGGCTCCTTGCGGCGAGGGGAGGGGGGTATAGGAGCCCTATTGCACGACAGTCGCTCAAGCATTATTCTGGCACTCTCCGCTCTTATTAGCCATTGTGGCGGGAGCCCTCTAAGTTGGGCATCCTATTGTGGGCCTTGGAAACGGCAGCGGCGACGAAGCCTCACCAAACATCGGCGACGGAGCAGGAACACAAGCAATCGGAGACACGGGATCCGTAAAAATGGCCCTGTCGTTTCCGAGGCCCGTATCCAGTGTCGGAGGTTCGCAGGGGGGGCTTGTCCCAAGGTGGGGTCAGAGAACGGACCCAGCCGGATGCTCGCAGCTCCCTGCAGTGGGACCGAGGTACAAGATCGAGGGGAGGGTACCCTGATGTTCCTCGTGCTTGTTGGCTGCTCTTGTGCATCCTGGGGGAGGGTGCCCTCGAATGTTCTTCATCGGAGGGCACCAACTATACACCAACACCGATCCTGGCCCAGGATCACCCTGGGCCCAGGATCGGTGTATTTGCCTTCTTGCGCAGGGCAGGAGGGCGTATACACCGATCCTGGGCCCAGGGTGATTCTGGCCAGGATCGGTGTTGGTGTATAGTTGGTGCCTTCCTACTTCAGCCTGGCCGGCGGAGGGTCTCAGGGGCCATCCTGGCCCAGGTCCGGCCGTATTCCAGGGGCCACTCGGAGCGGCTTTCCTTCGGACCCCGCCTCGGCCCCTGCCCAAACCTTGAGGCGGGAGAAGAAGAGGCACGGCCGCAGATCATCGTCGATTCCCGGGAAGATGTGGGAAAACATAGGATCTGATGGGGAGGACGAACATCCAGACAACATTGGAAATACGGGGGATCTGGGTATTCGTGTATGTATGTGTATATAATATTTATATATATACACAGACATGTGTACACATAGGTGTGTATACCTGTATATATGCATGTCTGTCTTTATGTCTGTCTGTATGTCTGTCAGTCTGTCTGTCTGTCTGCGTGCATGCATGCATGCATGCATGTTTGTATGTAGATATGCACATATGAATGCATAGGTGTAGATATGTATGAAGGTATGCATGTATACGTGCATGCATGTGGGCATATACGTATGTATGCAGGCATTTATGTACGTATGTACGTATGTACGTATGTACGTCTGTACGTATGTACGTACGTACGAATGTACGAATGTACGTATGTACGTATGTACGTATGCACGTATGCACGTATGTACGTATGTACAGACGCACATACGTACGTATGCATGTATGTATGCGTGCAGGTAGGTCGGTAGGTAGGTCGATATGTAGGTAGGTATGCGTGTACGCGTGTATGCATGCATGCATGTATGTATGCATATAGGTATGTATGCATGTATGCATGTACGTGCGCCTGTATGTGTGTGTGTGTTTATGTATGTATGCATGCAAGTACGTATGTATGCATGTACGCATATACGTACGTACGTGTGTGTATGTGTATGTATGTATGCATGCATTAATGCACGCATGTATGCATATAGGTATGCATGTATGCATGCATGCCTATACATATATATATATATGTATGCATCTATATATGCATGCATGTATGTATGCATGTATACATGCATGTATGTATGCATGCATGCATGCATGTATGCATGCATGTATGCATGCATGCATGCATGCATATATGTATGTATGTATGCATACGTGTATGCATATGCATACGTATATGTATAGTTATAGATATGCATATGTATATGTATGTTGACATGAACGTATGCACGCATGCATGCATGCATGCATGCATGCATGTATGTATGTATGTATGCATACATGCATGTATGTATGTATGTATGTATGTATGTATGTATGTATGTATGTATGTATGACTGTACGTATGTATGTATGTATGTATGTATGTATGTATGTATGTATGTATGTATGTATGTATGTATGTATGTATGTATGTATGTATGTATGTATGTATGTATATATATATGTATGTATGTATGTATATGTATATATACATGTATGCATTCATGCCGGTATGCCTATCGGTATGGATGTAGGCATGCGTGTAAGTATTTGTATTTGTACATGCACATGTCTATACACATATATGTATGTATGTATATATATACACATAGATGTATGTATGTGTCCCTGGTCCCCGTGAGGAGACCCCGGGCTCGCCGAACGTCCCAGCCCGGCGCGGCGGCGCTGCCTCGCGGGAGGCGCGCCCCGCCTTCGGCCCCGCCGCGCCGCACGACGGGGCGGCCGCCGCCGCCGCGCTGCGGCGGCTGCGCGGCGGCCTGGGCCTCTGCGGCCTCGGCGGGGGCCGCCGCGCGCTGGAGACGCCGATGCCGCTGGCCCCCCGCCCTCCTCCTCCTCCTCCTCCTCCTCCTCCTCCTCACCTCCTCTCCTCCTCCTCCTCCTCATCATCCTGCTACCTCCTCCTCTCCTCTCTCCTTCTGTTTTTTTTCTTCTCCTTCTTCTCTTCCTCCTCTTCCTGCTCTTCCTTCTCTTCCTACCTCCTCTCCTCCTCCTCCTCCTCCTCCTCCTCCTCCTCCTCCTCCTCCTCTTCCTCCCGTTCTCCTCCTCCTCCTCCTTCTCCTCCTCCTACCTCCTACCTCCTACCTTCTCCTCCTCCTCCTCCTCCTCCTCCTCCCCTCGGGTCTCAAGAGACGGGGTCTATGCCAACGGGGGTCAGTCAGCGCGCCGGATCTTGCAAGATCCTTCAGAGCCAGGGGCGCACTGATCCGGGCTTGGTCGCAGGAGCCTGCGCGATCCTTCAGGATCTTTGCAGGATCCTGCAAGGCCTGACTGGCCCGGGTCTGGATTGACCTGGGTCAGTAGGTTCCCGATCCCCGTCTCAGGAGAGGCTAAGTCCAGACGGGTACGGAGTGCTCGGTCTCCGCATGGACTTGCTCCGTCTGGACTCAGCCTCGATGCAAGTCCATACGGAGACCGAGCTCTCTGTATGGACTTGCTCCGTATGGACTTGGCCTCCTGTCGGGAGAGGCTGAGCCCAGACGGCGTAAGTCCAGACGGAGACAGAGCGCTACGCATGGACTTACTCCGTGCAGACCTGGCCTCCGCCCACCGTCGAGTCACGACGCGCCCCCGAGGAGAGGGCCGTGGAGCAGCGGCAGCGGTACTGTGCTCTTGCCCCCCCCCAGGAGACCGCCGACATCGTGCGCGAGCTGGGCGCGCGGCTGGGCGACCTCGACGGCGCCCCGCCGGCGCCCGCGCGGCGGGGCGAGGCGCGGCGGGGCGGCGAGGCGTCCCCGCCGCGCCCCGGCGACGTCGTGGTGCTGCGGGGCCTCGCGCGCCCCGGGCTGAACGGGCTGCGCGCGGAGGTGCTGCGCGGGGGCGCCCGGGCCGGGCGCCTGCCGCTGCGGGTCGAGGCGTCCGGGCAGGAGATCGGGGCGGTCGAAGTCCGGGGAGGCAAAGCCCGTCGGACCCGATCCTCGGCGCTGGCTCAGCAGCCCTGCCCTGCCGGATCCCCTCTCTGGGCGCGTCGACGAAGCGGCCTCACGCGTCGGGGTGATGGCTATATGAGGGCGGAGCTTCTGCTCGGTTCGACGTGGACACGGGAAGAGGGGCAGGTCGGGTCGGGCCTGCATGCCCACGGGGGGCGGCCACAGGGCCCAGGCGGGGCAAGGAGTGCAGCAGGGTCGGGTCGCGCTGAGGGCTCCAGCGGCCGGCGGGCCTTTGCACGTGGCGTGCTTGCCAGGATCTGGTCTCGGGCAGACCCGGCGTGGCCGTGGCGAAGCGTGCTGTGGACACGGAAGGAACGGGCACGAACACCGACAGCGTTTCCTGCTGATTTTGAGCAGGGCTTCCTGCCGGTGTCGCCGCGGGCGTCGTCCACTGGAGGCAGAAGGCCGCCTCTCCAACAGCGGCCGCTGTCGGTTTTGGACGACGTTTGCTGTTGGGCATCGTACCCACTGTTCGAATAGGGGGTCGACTAAGCAATTCATTCACCACAGAATCATTATTTTCGTCGACAATGCGGGGAAGGCTGTCATATCCAGATGCGTTCCACGTCTTTTGCTTCGTGGATTCGAAGGCAATCTCAATTTTGGGGTAAGCCCCCTCTGGAGTCGATCCCCGAGTTACTCGATCTGTTTCCGTGCCCACTCCGGGCGTCCAGAGGAGATCTCGGTGAGGGCGGAGAACGTGGAGAAGGCCGCGGGCCCAGGGCCGCAGCCAGCTGCGGTGCCGCAAGGCGGCGGCGGCGCCGCCGCCCCGCGCCCCGCGGCGGCGGCGAGGCCCTGCTCGAGGGAGCAGCGCCTCTCCGAGGGCCTGCGCGCCGACGAGGGGCGCCGCGACGAGCTGTGGGAGCGCTTCTTGGCCAGCGACGACCGGCCGGTCGGTGGGGATGTGCTCCCCTCGCCGGACCAGTACCACGGCGCCTCGTGACCGCGCGCGGCGTCCGGCGCGGCCTGCTGGCGCGAGCGCGCCTTCGCTCCCCCCTTCGTCTGCGTCCACGCCTGGAGCGGTGAGGCGGGGTGGAGGTGGTTCGGGTCGGACAGAGTTGGGCCACGCGCAGAGGGGGGGCAGGGGGAGGGGGGGAGGCTTCTTGGAAGCACCCCTGCTTCTTAGAAGGCGCAGGCCTCCTCTGTAGATGTAGGGGCGGCGCCTTCTAAGAAGCGTCTCGCGCAACCCCTCTTCCTTGCTCGTCGTCGTCTTCATCGCAGCCGCCACTGTCTCCGCCTTTGTCCTCGTCGTCGTCGTCGTCGTCGTCGTCTCGCTGGTGCATTCTTTCCGCGCCGCACTGCTCGTCGTCGCTGGCGTTTTTCGGGAAGCGGGTCCTTCTCCTCCTCATCATCCTTTTTTCATCGCCTCCTCCCCTCGGCCTCTCTCCCCCTCTTCCGCCGCTCTGTTCTTCGCCTCTCTCCCTCTTTCTCCTCCTCTCCTTTTCCCTCTTCCACACCCTCCTCGTGGATGCCGTTCGTTGCATGTTTGCCCCCACGTGAGCAGCTCGTGTACCTACCGTGTGGTAGGCGGTGACAGTTGGAGGTTATGTGATGTTGTCCGCTCCCATCTTCTTTTTCTTCTTCTTCTGTTAAGGAACACCCTCCTCGTGTCGTCGTTTCCTCGCGCTTTTCCTCCCCTACTCTTTCAGGAGGGAACACACACAAAGTCAGTCGACCCCCTGGGAAACATGGAACATCTGGGAAGTGGAGGGGAAGATTAACATCCAGCAAATATGCAGACATGTGGGTAATCCTGGGATTAGTGTATATTGTTTGTGTGTTCCTGGGTCCCCTCCTCTTCCTCTCCCATCCCTGTTCCTTTTAAGTGCAGCTCTTCCTCGTCGCACCGCGCGGCTGGCTTGGGCGTCTTGCGTCTACATATTGCACGCTTGGCAGGCAGGTTACATTCTAAGCGTGCTCGGTCCACGAGCCAAGGGATTTTTTGTTGTTTGTTCTCTCTCTCTCTCTCGCTCGATGTCTATGTATGGATTTGCCCTGATTCGGGCAGTGGGCAGTGGAACTGCTGAGGACTCCATGCTGAGGACACCGTGTCAGGGGCTTCGCTGTTCTGCGCTGCGCTGTGCCGTGCTGTGCTGAACTGTGCTGGCTCATACTTCATATTGTGTTAAGCTGTGCTGTGCTCTATGTCGCATGGACGCGCTACAGGATGTGCCCACCAGGGGGTGCGCCAGGCGACCTGCCAAGCGACGCAACAGGGGACGTGCCATGGACGTGTCAGGGACTACGGGACGTGCCAAGGCGCGTGCTAGGGGTTGTCATTCAAGGGGACGTCTCAAGGCACGCGCCAGGGGATGCGCTAGGGGACGTGGCGAGGGGCGCGCCACGAAACGGGCAGGGCAAGCGCCAGAAGACGGGTCAGGGAACGCGCCAGTGGTCGAGCCAGGGAACGTGCTACGCGTCGCGCGGGTCGCGCCAGTGGACTTACCAGAGGCATCGGGTCGTCGTCGTCGTCGTCGTCGTCGTCGTCGTCGTCGTCGTTTCGTCGTCTTCGTCGTCGTCGTTGTCGTCGTCGTGGACGCCACGCGCGTGCGCGCACGAAGCTTGCGCCGCCGCGGCCGCGGCGGGGCCGCCGCCCGCGCGCGCGCGCAGCGTGCCGGCGCGCCCGGCATGGCGCCCTTGTGCCCCCGCGGCAGCGGCGCCACTCGGCCGGCGGGGCACGCTGCGCGCGCGCCGGGGGCGTCGTCCGTCGTCGTCGTCGTCGTCGTCGTCGTCGTCGTCGTCGTCGTCGTCGTCGTCGTCGTCGTCGTCGTCGTCGTCGTCTGTCGTCTGTCGCCTGTCGCCTGTCGCCTGACGCCTGTCGCCCTGCCCATCGTCGTCGTCGTCCGTCGTGGGCGCCGTCGTCCATCATCGCCGTCGTCTCGTCTGTCGTCGGTCCTTCGCCGTTGTTTGTCCTCAATCGTCGTCCGTCGTTGTCCGTCGTCGCCCGTCGTGCGTAGTCATCGTCCGCATCTTTAGTTGTCCGTGGGCGTCTATTATGTGTTTTCTGCTGTCGCAGACACAAGCCAAGCCGACGTCTGCTTGCCGTTCCTGGCCTCTCGGTGCCCTCTTCATGCCAGCGCCACTAGAGACTGGCACCATGGACGGCCGCGAACCGGTCGGTTCGGTTGCGTCGGTGTCGGTTAGAATCGATCGGTTCGGTCGGTTCGGTTGTTGCGGAGTCCCTGCGTCGTCGCGCCCTCTTCGGTTACTTCGGTTGATTCGGTTTCGCCGCGGGCGCCTCGCTGGCGCCTCGTGCCGGCCCAGGGGATCGAATCGGCCGCCGGTTTCCAGTTCGGTTTCGCTGCCCACGGATTCGCGCCGATCTGATTCCGCTTGGCGTTCTTCGGAGGCGTTCGGGGAAGTGGCGGGAGAGTGCCCCCTTCGCGCGGGATGGTGCGGGAGAACTCCCAGAGAGCTCCAGCAGCCTGCCTCGGCCCGGGCACTGTGCACGGAGCATCCCTGCTGCTGGCGCAGGTCGGCCGGGGCAGGCCGCAGGAGACCCGCCCGGACGCGAAGCTCCGGCCAGGATGTGCCCTGGGAGCCTGGCATCGCTCGGACGTGTGCATTTTTTTCTCGGCGAGGACCCTGGAGGAGCATCCTGGACCATCGAGCAAAAAAAACACGCACGAAACCGAAACATGCACGGGAAGTGGACGTCCGAGCGACGGCAAGGGGGGGGGTTCGGCGGTGCGGTTTCTGGAGCTGGCTGTGTTGTAGCCAGAGGGCTGGATTCTCTCTCCTCGGGGAAGAGCGTGCGCCGACCCCCGCCTGCTCACCCTTTCACCTCGCCCTCTCTCTCTCTCTCCCCCCTCCTGTGCCCCCTCCCTTCCTCGCCAGGTTGGCGCCCGGCCAGCATCCCACTCGATAGGATGGCGATGCTTCCCCCATCACGAGGGGTCCGTTCTGGTATCTTGGATACGTCTCTCGGTCGATTGCCTCCTCTTCCACTTGCTGCCTGCCTTACGAACTCCCTCCCCCGTCGAAGCCGTTCAGGCTTGGTCAGACACGTGTCTCGAGTCAGCGATTAAGGACCCCCCCCCCCCTCTCCGGTGAAAGGATAACGCACCCGGCACCCGGAAGCGTTATCCTGGCACCAGGAGGGGGTACACTTATTCGTATTCGTATTCTTATTCTCATTACAATTCTAATTGGGATGCCACCCGAGGCGGGGCGCTGGAATTATTTATTTTCCTTCCATTTGCGCGGTGCTAATAATATCACTCGGCGAAAACCCCCCCAAATAATTATTTAATTACGGCGCGGTGCTAATGATAACGCCGGGGGGTTCCTTAATTGCTTCTCATGACTCCCCGGCCATCAACGTCCACGTTTTCGCTGAACAGATGCTCCCACTGTGCTTGACTGTTGCTGTGCGCACGGAGGCTGCCTGCTTGCCACGGGTGCCTGGCGTCGTCCGCGCGCCTCCGCCCCCCTGCCCAGAACACCCGATGCATTTGTTTTGCTCCTCCCGCGGGCCCCGGGGGGTAGCTCGGCGGCGAGCGAGGGGGGGATCGAGAGGGAGCAGGCGTCCTCAGAGGGCGCCCGGAGGCCCCGCGGCCTTCTCAGAAGCTTTCTAAGCCTCCCAGCTCACGATCGAGCCTCCAGCTCACGATCGAGCCTCCAGCTCGACGTCCCGCGTCCACTCCAGCTCACGATCGAGCCTCCACGCAGAGAGCTTCTCAGAGGGCGCGAGTGCTTCGAAAAGCCCCGCCGCCTCCCGAGCAGAGGCCCTCCTGCTTCTCTTTCCTCCGCCCCTCGCTCGCCGCCGACGGATTTTGTTCTGGGCCCCCTCGGAGGCTCCCCTTCTGCGGCCCGAGCTCGCCCCGGCCCCAGCCTGAAGTCGGGCGCGTCCCTCTACAGGGGGAATGCTCAAAAATAGTCAAAAACAATAGTCTGGGGACGATTTTCTGATTATTTTTTGAAGATTTGGAGGGTGTGTTTTGAGTATTTCTTATTTTTCGCCCAAAATCCCCCTGTAGGGGGACGCCCGACTTGACCCCAGCCTCTTCGATCACCGAGCGCGCTCCACTGCTCGCAGAGCGCCTGCTCGCAGACGTCTGAGAGTCGTAGGTTCGCCTCGACGTAATTCAGGAGGGAAAAAAACACACAGACACAATCAATCGTCGATTCCCCAGAAAATATGGGAAAATATGGGAAGTGGGGGGGAAGACAAAAACACAGAAAATATGGGAAGATATGGGAATCCCTTGATTTGTGTGTATTTATTCGTGTGTCCTGGGGCCCCTTCAGTAATAGATCGTAGATCGCCCGCGGCGGATCCAGGCCCCTTGCAGGTAGCTCCTCTGCGAGTGATGGCACGCGCTCGTCTGCCCGAGGCCTCTTCCTTCCCCCCTCCCCAGGGAGGCCGAGTCACCGAGGAGACGCTCGGGTCACACGAGCCGATCCTCCCGACGCTGTCGGGGACGGCCCCACGACGGCCCCGGTGCCCGCGAGCCTGGCCGCCCGGCTTGTGGCGGCGAGGGACGGCGAAGTCCGAACCTTGCCCTCGCCGCCCATCGATTCAGGAGAATCGATGGTTGGTCGGGGTAGGGTTCGGATGTCGCCACCTATTGGCGGCGAGCGAGAGGGGGAAGTGGGAAGGAGGAGGAGGAGGCTTATCAGAAGCCCTCTGCCTTCGGGGAAGGCTTAGAACGTTCCTCCAGAGGCGGGGGGACTTCCGAGCCTTCTGAGGAGGTCCGCCCCCTCTCCGAGATCGCCCCGACGTCGTTTTTTCCCAACCATCCTGTGGTGTTGGGTCCTCGTTTTGAAGAGACGGTCCCCGCGTTCCTCCTCTTCTCCTCCTCTTCCCCCTCCTCCCTCCTCCCATCAGCATCATCATCATCATCGTCATCATCATCATCATCATCATCATCATCATCGTCATCATCATCATCATCATCATCATCATCATCATCATCATCATCATCATCATCATCATCATCATCATCATCATCATCATCATCGTCATCGCCCACCATCGTCGTCATCACCACCATCATCGTCACACCTCTCACACGTTTCGTGGCCCCATAGGGAGCTCCACCGAAGGCCCCAGGGCTGCCGCCCGCATGCGTCAGCCACACCCAATTCGGCATACCCCTCACACGTTTCGTGGCCCCATAGGGAGCTCCACCGAAGGCCCCAGTGCTGCCGCCCGCATGCGTCAGCCACACCCAATTCGGCACACCCCTCACACGTTTCGTGGCCCCATAGGGAGCTCCACCGAAGGCCCCAGTGCCATGGGCCACACCCCGGCTCACACCGAAGGCCCCAACCGGGCGTCAGCACACCCAGTTCGGCACACCCCTCACACGTTTCAGTGCCGCCCGCATATTCGGCACACCCCTCACAGACCGAAGGCCCCAGTGCTGCCGCCCGCATGCGTCAGCCACACCCAATTCGGCACACCCCTCACACGTTTCGTGGCCCCATAGGGAGCTCCACCGAAGGCCCCAGTGCCGCCGCCCGCATGCGTCAGCCACACCCAATTCGGCACACCCCTCACACGTTTCGTGGCCCCATAGGGAGCTCCACCGAAGGCCCCAGTGCTGCCGCCCGCATGCGTCAGCCACACCCATTCGGCACACCCCTCACACGTTTCGTGGCCCCATAGGGAGCTCCACCGAAGGCCCCAGTGCGCCCGCATGCGTCAGCCCACACACACCGCTCCACCGAAGGCCCCACCCATGCGTCAGCCACACCAGTTCGGCACCCCTCACACGTTTCGTGGCCCCATAGGGAGCTCCACCGAAGGCCCCAGTGCCGCCGCCCGCATGCGTCAGCCACACCCAATTCGGCACACCCCTCACACGTTTCGTGGCCCCATATGGAGCTCCACCTAAGGCCCCAGTGCCACCGCTCGCATGCGTCCCGCACACCCATTTCGGCACCTCCACCCTCCACCAAACACTGCACATGGTTGGGTCCTTCGCCAGGATAATTGTTTTTCCCGGAAAGGGCCTGAGCCCAGGGTTCTCTTTTAGTTGGTTTCCCCCCGGTTTTGACGGCTGTAGGGCCGGCGAGTTTCTTTTGCGATAAATAACGAGGTCGCGTAGGGCAGGCGAATTTGAATGTTTTTCAGAATTTGTTGAGGATGTCTCGAGCGAAACGCTTGTTTTGTGTTATAGATTGTCCTCTCCTGGGGACTTGAATTCTGAGGATCTCTCGGATTGCTTGTTTTCACGTGCCCAGGTCTTGAGGATGTCTCGAGCGGGACGCTTGGTTTCACGCCTCCAGGTGGCCCAGACAGATGTCTAGCATGAGGATTCGTTGAGGATGTCTCGAACCAGAGGCTTGTGTTCACGTGTCCAGGTCGTCCAGGCGGATGTCTAGCATGAGCATTTGTGGAGGATGTCTCGAGCGAGACGCTTGTTTGCACGTGTCCAGGTTGCCCAGGTGGATGTCTAGCATGAGGATGTGTTGACAACGTCTTGAGCGAAACGTGTGTTTTCACGTGTCCAGGTCGCCCAGGCACAGCGCAGCCCTCGGCACGGTACATCAATATCGATACCCTTAGCATTGCAGCCTGGCATGTTGCCTGGCACGTTCCGCGGAGCGTCCCGTGGCGAGTCCCCCTGGCACGTCGCGCGGTGCACGTCCATTGGCACGTTCCGTAGCGCGTCCCCTTGGCACGTCCCGCGGTGCGTCCCCATGGCACGTCCCCTGGCACGTCGCCTGGCGCGTCCCTTGGGACGTTCCGCGGCGCGTCCTCCTGGCATGTTCCCTCTGTCGATTAGTTCTGGGGCAGCTACCATCTGCTCAGACAGCTCGAGCTTACGCTCCAGATCAGTTCGGTGAGGACTCGGATGCCAGGGAGGGCTCGATCCACAACGCTATATAGAGCACAATCGCGGCATGGCACATCGCAGTTCAGCAAGGCGTAGCACAGCACAGCCTTAGGCACAGTACATCATCATCGATACATTCAGCATTGCATGTGCCCGTCGCCCAAGCAGGTGTCTCTGAAATGTTGCAATGCCTTACATTTCTATATTCCTTTCCGGGTTCGTGGGTCGATCATGTTTTTTCTCGCAGCGTCGACCTCCAGGGCTCTGGCCCCCTGCCCCAGGACTAGTTTTGAGTCGGGCCTGTCCCTATACAGGGGGAGTGTTCAAAACTAGTCCAAACTTATCCTAACGAAGGACCCAACCATGTGCAGTTGTGAATATCGCATTGCGGGTGCCGCTTTCGGTGGAGCTCCCTGTGGGGCCACGAAACGCTGTGCTGGGTGTGGCTGACGCATGCGGGCGGCAGCACTGGGGCCTTCGGTGGAGGTCCCTGTGGGGCCACGAAACGCTGTACTGGGCGGGGGTGGCGCATGCGGGCGGCACCACTGGGGCCGTCGGTGGAGCTCCCTGTGGGGCCACGAAACGCTGTGCTGGGTGGGGGTGGCGCATGCGGGCGGCACCACTGGGGCCTTAGGTGGAGCTCCCTGTGGGGCCACGAAATGCTGTGTTGGGGTGGGGGTGACGCATGCGGGCGGCACCACTGGAGCCTTGGTGGAGGGTCCTGTGGGGCCACGAAACGCTGTGTTTGGTGGAGGTGCCGAAATGGGTGTGCGGGACGCATGCGAGCGGTGGCACTGGGGCCTTAGGTGGAGCTCCCTATGGGGCCACGAAGCGTGTGAGGGGTGTGCCGAAATGGGTGTGGCTGACGCATGCGGGCTGGGGCCACGAAGCGTGTGAGGGGTGTGCCGAATTGGATGTGGCTGACGCATGCGGGCGGCGGCACTGCGGCCTTCGGTGGAGCTCCCTATGGGGCCACGAAAACGTGTGAGGGGTGTGCCGAATTGGGTGTGGCTGACGCATGCGGGCTGCAGCACTGGGGCCTTCGGTGGAGCTCCCTATGGGGCCACGAAACGTGTGAGGGGTGTGCCGAATTGGGTGTGACGGACGCATGCGGGCGGCGGCACTGGGGCCTTCGGTGGAGCTCCCTATGGGGCCACGAAACGTGTGAGGGGTGTGCCGAACTGGGTGTGGCTGACGCATGCGGGCGGCGGCACTGGTGCCTTCGGTGGAGCTCCCTATGGGGCCACGAAACGTGTGAGGGGTGTGCCGAATTGGGTGTGGCTGACGCATGCGGGCGGCGGCACTGGGGCCTTCGGTGGAGCTCCCTATGGGGCCACGAAACGTGTGAGGGGTGTGTCGAATTGGGTGTGGCTGACGCATGCGGGCGGCGGCACTGGGGCCTTTGGTGGAGCTCCCTATGGGGCCACGAAACGTGTGAGGGGTGTGCCGAATTGGGTGTGGCTGACGCATGCGGGCGGCAGCACTGGGGCCTTCGGTGGAGCTCCCTATGGGGCCACGAAACGTGTGAGGGGTGTGCCGAATTGGGTGTGGCTGACGCATGCGGGCGGCGGCACTGGGGCCTTCGGTGGAGCTCCCTATGGGGCCACGAAACGTGTGAAGGGTGTGCCGAATTGGGTGTGGCTGACGCATGCGGGCGGCAGCACTGGGGCCTTCGGTGGAGCTCCCTATGGGGCCACGAAACGTGTGAGGGGTGTGTCGAATTGGGTGTGGCTGACGCATGCGGGCGGCAGCACTGGGGCCTTCGGTGGAGCTCCCTATGGGGCCACGAAAGCGTGTGAGGGGTGTGCCGAATTGGGTGTGGCTGACGCATGCGGGCGGCGGCACTGGGGCCTTCGGTGGAGCTCCCTATGGGGCCACGAAACGTGTGAGGGGTGTGCCGAACTGGGTGTGGCTGACGCATGCGGGCGGCAGCACTGGGGCCTTCGGTGGAGCTCCTTATGGGGCCACGAAACGTGTGAGGGGTATGCCGAATTGGGTGTGGCTGACGCATGCGGGCGGCAGCACTGGGGCCTTCGGTGGAGCTCCCTATGGGGCCACGAAACGTGTGAGAGGTGTGACGATGATGGTGTGATGACGATGATGGTGGGTGATGACGATGATGATGATGATGCTGATGATGATGATGATGATGATGATGATGATGATGATGATGATGATGATGATGCTGATGATGATGATGATGATGCTGCTGCTGATGCTGATGATGATGATGATGATGATGATGATGATGCTGATGGGAGGAGGGAGGAGGGGGAAGAGGAGGAGAAGAGGAGGAACGCGGGGACCGTCTCTTCAAAACGAGGACCCAACACCACAGGATGGTTGGGAAATAGCAAGGGGACTTTTTGAGTACTTCTTGACCATTTTGGAGTTTTTGTTTGTTTGTTTTTTTTTCTCTTTATTTTTAAACTTTCTCGTCAAAAATCCCCCTGTATGGGGGACACGCCCGACTTAAGACTAATCTTTCAGCCCAAGTCGTTTCAGGGGCACCGCACGGCAGGGATGAGCAGCTTCCCTGGGCTGCCCTTGCACCCCTGCCCCATCGGCCCCTCCCTGGCCGCTCTCGCCGGCCGCGCCCCGCTCGCAGAGCGTTGACGTGGCCTTCCAGGGCCCTCTCGAGGCCTCCCGGATGGGGTCGGAGTGGATGGAGTCGGAGGACCGTGCCGCATCGCCGATGCATCGGCGATGCGTCGGCGATGCATCGGCGATGCGGCTCGATGTGGGGCCTACTTCTCTCCACGCCGACGTCGCCGATGCATCGCCGACGTCGACGGTGCATCGGCGCGATCCTCCGACCCCATCTCCTCTGGCTCCCTCCAGGAGGCCTCCGACCTTCGCAGCCTCGTCGTGCGCCTTTGCCATGACACGCGTCGAGCCGAAGCGAAACAGGCCTCCCGCCGTGGTGTGTGTTTGGCCCGCAGCGCGAGGAGAGGGGGGGGTCTGGGCTCGCCGCCTCCCCGGACGGACTGGCCTCCCCGCGACCCTCGGCGCCGGGGCCCCCGCGACGGGGGTCAGCCAGGGCGCCGGATCCCGTATCACGTCGGGCCTGTCCCTCTACAGGAGGAACATGCAAACATAGTCAAACAATAGTCTGGGGACGGTTTCCGGATTTTTCCCGGAAAGGGCATAGGCCCAGGGTTCTCTTTTAGTATGTAAACAATGTCCCCCCGTGCCCAACTTGAAGGAGGCGGGCGGATTCTTTCCCTGATAAATATCGAGGTCGAAGGAGGCCGGCGGATTAAAATTTGAGGATGTCTCAGGCGAAACGCTCGTTTTTGAAATCCCGATCGATAAATCACAGGGTGCGGGCCACCTCAGCACGACCACATCCCAGCACGACCACACCCCAGCACGACCACGCCCCAGCACGACCACGCCCCAGCACGACCACACCCCAGCACGACCACACCCCAGCACGACCCCACCCTAGCACGACCACACCCCAGCACGACCACACCCCAGCACGACCAGACCCCAGCACGACCCCACCCCAGCACGACCCCACCCCAGCACGACCATACCCCAGCACGACCACACCCCAGCACGACCCGACCCCAGCACGACCCTACCCCAGCAAGACCACACCCCAGCACGACCACACCCCAGCACGACCTCACCACAGCACGACCACACCCCAGCACGACCACGCCCCAGCACGACCACGCCCCAGCACGACCACGCCCCAGCACGACCACCCCCCCAGCACGACCACGCCCCAGCACGACCACCCCCCAGCACGACCACACCCCAGCACGACCACCCCAGCACGACCACACCCCAGCACGACCACACCCCAGCACGACCACACCCAGTCGCACCCCCGTGGAATGTTTCGTGGGGTGTCTGGTTGAGTGGTTGCCTGTTCGTGGGGTGTCTCGTGGAATGTTTCACGGGGTGTCTCGTGGAATGTTTCGTGAGGTGTCTCGTGGGTTGTTTCGTGAGGTGTCTCCTGGGATGTTTCGCGGGGTGTCTCGTGGGATGTTTCGTGAGGTGTCGCCCAGTTGGATATCGTGAAAACGTGACCATGCTGCACATGTCTATATCCCTTTCCGGGTTCGTGGGTCCATCATGTTGGGTATTTCCCGGAAAGGGCATGGGCCCAGGGTTTTCTTTTAGTTGGTTTACCCCCCGGTTTCGACTTGAAGGGGGCCGGCGGAATTCTTGCGCGATAAATTACGAGGTCGAAGGGGGCCGGCGGATTTCAATTGTGAGGACGAAGGCCATTTTTCGCCACCCCTCACGCAGATCGTGCTCTTGGAATTTTACTGCCTTTAAGGAAACCTCGATATTTCAAAGGTGAAGTCCACTTTTTTCCGACATCGACTTTAAACGATAAAAAACGAGGTAAACGCGTTCGCTCGATAAATAACGAGGTACCGCGGCCTCCGGAACGGCGCTGGGAACGGAGTTTCGGATTCTTGAAGTTGCATAAGTTCGGAAATATCAGAAATCCCCTGTGTTTTTTGACCCTGACCCCGCCGATCTGCGTGAGGTGTGGCACGGAATATCAGAAATGTATCAAATCCCCTGTGTTTTTGGACCCTGACCCCGCCGATCTGCATGAGGGGTGGCGCGGAATTCCAGAAATGTGGCAAATCCCCTCTGTTTTTGGACCCTGACCCCGCCGATCTGCGTGAGGGGTGGCACGGAATTCCAGAAATGTGGCAAATCCCCTGTGTTTTCGGATCCTGACCCCGCCGACCTGCGTGAGGGGTGGCACAGAATTTTAGAAATGTGGCAAGTCCCATGTGTTTTCGGACCTTGACTTGGAGGGCCCAGGAGGCTCCAGGAGAGCCCAGGAGAGCCCAGGAGGGCCCAGGAGAGCCCAGGAGGGCCAAGGAGGACCCAGGAGGCTCTAAGAGGCACCAGGGGGCCCAAGGAGGGCCCAGGAGAAGCTCCAGGAGGCTCCAGGAGAGCCCAGGAGGGCCCAAGAGGTCCAAGGAAGACCCAGGAGGGCCCAGGAGCCCTTACGAGGGATCGTGGCCCTGGGAGCGCTGACGTAGCGTATGGCCCTGGGAGCGCGGGTGTAGTGTAATCATAATTTGTTGAGGATGTGTCGAGCGAAACGCTGGCTTTGCAAAATTTGAGGATGTCTCGAGCGGGGGCCTCGTGGGTGGCCAGAATTCAGAGAATGTCTCAGGCGAAATGCTTGTTTTCACGTCCCGCTCGCAGGAATTCCGAGGATGTCTCGCGCGTGTTGCGTCCCGCGCGTAGGAATTTTGAGGATCTCTCGACTAATTCGCTTCTTTTGCTTGTATTTCCTGGGATTTTGACAGGATGTCTCGAGCGAACGTTTGTTTTTCATAATTTGTTGAGGATGTCTCGAGCGAAACGCTGGTTTTGCAAACTTGGGGGATGTCTCGAGCGGGGGCCTCGTGGGGGGCCAGAATTCAGAGGATGTCTCAGGCGAAATGCTTGTTTTCACGTCCCGCTCGCAGGGATTCCGAGGATGTCTCGCGCGTGCCGCGTCCCGCGCGTAGGAATTCTGATGATTTTGAAAGGATGTCTCGAGCGAAGCGCTTGTCCCCAGCACGTTCCGTAGCGCGTCCCCTTGGCACGTCCCGCGGTGCGTTCCCATGGCACGTCCCTTGGCAGGTCGCTTGGCGCGTCCCTTGAGACGTTCCGCGTCGCGTCCTCCTGGCATGTCCCGTTGTCCATTAGCTCTGGGGCAGCTACTATGTGTTCAGGCAGCTCGAGCTTAAGATCCAGATCAGTTCGGACAGGACTCGGATGCAAAGGAGGACTCGATCCACTAGGCTATAGAGCACAATCGCGCCATGGCACATCGCAATTCAGCACGGCGCAGCACATCACAGATTTCGGCAC
>CAUYUJ010022084.1:95893-123393 GCA_963575745.1 Prorocentrum cordatum | reverse complement strand
CCCCAGACTATTTTTGGATAAGTTTGTGTTTCTTTTTGCACTATTGTTGGATTCTGTTTGGACTATGTGTGGATTCTGTTTGGATTTTTTTGGGGAGTATCTTTAATTTTTCGTCGAAAATCCCCCTGTAGGGGGACACGCCCAACCTAGCCACAGGGGGGAGGGCCCCGGGTCCAGGGCCCGAGCGCCCCCCGGGGCCCGAGCGCCCCCGCGCCGAGTCCCAGCGGCCCACGCAGCCCCGGCGGCCGGGCCTCCCGATCGTTGGCCCCAGGAGGGTCGGGGGCGGCAGAGGGGGGGGTGATGACCCCTGACCTTCCAGAGAGCTATTTTTCAGCACTGGAGGCCTAAAAACTTGGAAAATTGAGCGACACAGCCTAAAGCCAAGACGTAGAATAGCCTTGGGATAGGTTTTGAAGTCGCGTGCTCTTTTTTAGCCCTCTTGGAAGCTCAGGGGGCCAGGGGGGCGGTAGGGGAACAAAAAGTGACAGAAACATAAAAACTCGGAGGTCCGCGCGGACTTCTCGTATCGGCGCTGGACCCCCCTCCCTGGCGCGCGGAGCGCGCCAGGGGCGGCGCCGGAGGCGCCGCCGGGGGGCCCCAGCGCCGATCCGAGAAATCCGCGCGGACCGCCGAGTTTTTATGTTTATGTCACTTTTTGTTTCCCTAGGGATGAATATCATGGCGTGTGCCATGGTATATTTCCCCAGATTTCATGGCGACTCTTCTTATTTCATTACGTCCCTGGCCCCCCCGCTGGGCCGCGCACATGCCGCCGGTCATGATTTGCACCCCCCCCTCTTGGACACCCCCTTCTTGGCCGCTCCCGAGAGGGGGTGCAGCAACAGTCGTGCGGGCACGATTTATATCCATATCCAGGGTTATGTCGGGCGTGTCCCCCTACAGGGGGATTCTCGACGGAAAAAAAATACCCCCAGCATAATCCAAAATGACCAAAAAATATAAAAATAGTCCCCAGACTATTTTAGGATGATTTTTTGATTATTTGGGGTTTTTATTTTTCGTCCAAAATCCCCCTGTAGGGGGACAGGCCCGACTTCAATCCAGGGCGTCTTGGACTTTCGTGGAAGGGGCGCCGCAGGGCCGAGGCGCACTGGACGTGGCTAAAATGCGAGCCTCTCGTGGGGGCCTGATGTTTAGCCATATCCAGTGCTCCTCGGCTTTCCGGGGAAGGGAGCCCGAAACCCCAAGCTGCAGTGGATACGGACACAAGTTTTGCCCGCAAATCGGGGGTGGGCAGGCCTCCTGCCCCGACACGTCGGTTGGGGAATTGGCCGTTCTCGGTTCGCGAGAGGGCGTCGCGGCCGTCATTTTTGCAGGTCCCGGTCCGTCGGTTTCGGTCCCAGGCCGTTTCCCCTACGATTAGGTCGGGCCTGTCCCCCTACAGGGGGATCTTCGACGAAAAATAAAACATACCCCAAACATAGTCAAACAAATGCTTTCAAACATAGTCTGGGGACAATTTTTTCAGTATCTTTCTACCTTTTTGGGACATTTTCGTGGGGTATCTTGAATTGTTCGGCGAAGATCCCCCTGTATCAGGAGGAAAAGAAACACACAGACACAATTAATCTTCGATTCCTTCGAAAATATGGGAAAACATGAGAAATGTGGGGGAAGACAGAAACCCAGAAAATATGGGAAAATATGGGGAATAGTTTTATTTGTGTGTATTTATTTGTGTGTCCTGGGGCCCCTACACACTGTAGGGGGACAGGCCCGACTTGACGCTGATGGGGAGGTGGGCTAAAGGGAGGTAGGTGGGCCCACCGCCGAGGGCGGCCCAGGGGCCCCGACGGCCGAGCCTCTGGCTGACCCAGACGGGGGTGCAGCGACAAGGAGGGGCGGTGCCGTAGATTCTTGGTGCAATCCATGTGCGGGGCTGCAGCAGATTCAGGAGGGGACCAAACACACAGACACGAGTCATCATCGATTTCCCAGAGAATATGGGAAACTATGGGAAGTGGGGGGAAGACAGAAACCCAAGACATATGGGAACATATGAGGACTCTTTTTATGTGTGTATTTATTTGTGTGCCCTGGGACCCCTTCATAGATCGTGGGCGTGCAATACATTTCTCTGCACCAACGAAATGGGTACGGAAAGAACGGGTGCGATGCCCAACAGCGGTTCCTGTTCATCCTGAACGGGGCTCGCTGTCCGCGTCGCCGCGGCCTGTGCCCATTCGAGACGGAAGGCCGCCTGCCCAACAGCGGCCGCTGTTGGTTTGGGACAACATCTGTTGTGGGGCATTGTCCCCATTCTTTCCGTGCCCACTTCGGGCGTCCAAGATACATTTCGGTGCGCAAGTGCAGTGCCGGGTTCTCGCTTGCAAGACATGCTGACTGCAGCACAATGTAATACATTTCTCCGTCGCAGCACATCTGCCATGTCACGGCCCAGGACCTACGGGAGGAGGGGGAGGAGGAGAAGGAGGAGGAGGAGGAGGAGGAGGAGGAGGAGGAGGAGACCCCCTCTTGGGCCAACCGAGACGAACGTCGCCCCGAGCCTCCCCCGCCGTGCTCTGTGGCCGACGCGAGGGGGGGGTCTGGGCTCCTGCCTCGCCGCCCCGCGCGCCACGGGCTTGGCATCGCCCGGACGTGTGCGTTCTTTTCCTTCGGCGAGGACCATCGAGGAGTACAGTCGGGGCCCTGAAGAAGGAACCCTTTTCGTTGTGGAGGGGCTCCGCGTTCCTTAAGTGTTTCGCAGCTTGCCTCAGGTGTTCCTTATGTTTTCGATCGTAAATCGAAGTTTAACTTATGGAGAAAAGGGGCTTCGTTCCTTATTTTGGGTTCCTTAGGTCAAGGCCCCGACTGTATCCTCGATCATTTGGCGAAACAACCACGCACGAAACCAACAAAAAAAACAGGGAAGGGACGTCCGAACGATGGCGAGCGGGACCCGCGGGGGGGGCGCCAGGCTGGGCCCTCGTCCTCCTCAGCGACAGGCTGGCCGAGGCCGGACCCGGGGCCGGCCTGCGGGGCGCTCCCGCCGTGCCACGTCCTCCCCCCCCTCCTCCTCTGTCGGCCGGGCCCCTCCCCACAGCTGCCCTTCTCCTGTGCCCTCTTCTGCCCCGCCCTTCTCCTCCACCTCTTCCTCCCTCCTCCTCCTCCTCCTCCTCCTCCTCCTCCTCCTCCTCCTCCCTGCCCTCCCTCTCCCGCTTCTCCTTGTCCTTCCCTGTCCTTCCCTTGCCCACTCTCCTGGTGCCCTCCCAAGGCCAGCTGCGCGCTGCGTTGGCGGACACGCTGGCTGCACGCGCGCGTGCAGAAGTGCGCTCGAGACCTACAAAGGGAGAGGGGGAAGGAGGAGGGGAGGCGGGGGGAAGGGGGGGAGGGGGCACGAGATCCGCAGGCCCGCCCCGACACCCCCCAGTAAAAGGAGGGGCGCGCCATGGGCCTTCGCGTGCTGCGCGTCCACCGGCGCTGAAGATGTCGCAAGGAGGGGAGAACGACCAGGAGGAGGAGGACCAGGAGAAGAGGGGCAGGACGCTCAATGCTTTGCCATTCGGGGGGCGTCTCAAGGTCTCCGCAGACCTCCGGGAATTAACCCCATCCTTCCCTTGCGCCTATTTCTTGCTGTGCGTTTTTTCTTTTTTTTGTTTTTGTTTTTTTTGTTTCTCTCTCTCTCTCTGTATATATATAGACATGGAGATATGTATAGGAAATCCTGATCGTATTTTTTTACACATTCGAATCGAAAAGGGTGCTCGCGCGAGTCTTGCGCGGAGGCCTTGTACAGGAAACAGTGTGCGCCTTGTACGATGCTCTTGCGAATGCCCTTGGGATTGGATCCGCGGGGGCGTGCGTATGCAGGAAAAGGAGGAGGCGCCGGTTCAGCACAATGGATACGGCCTCCTTGCACAAGACCCCTTCCAAGATTGCCCCCAAACTGAGCCCCGTCCCCCCGCATGTCGCTACATAAACAATTACGAAACCCACACTACGGCCGCAACCATCATGTTCCTGGACACCTTTCGGGGAACGTGATTGTCGCCGCCACTCCGGTTTCACGGCCGCAATCATCACGATTCCAGATAACGTTCTGGTAACAGGATTGTCGCCACCAGTCCAAGGAAACCAAATTCCACGGCTGCAGCCATCATTTCTCCAGAACGCTCTCCGAGAACGTAACGTTTGCCGCCACTCGTCGTCGTCGGAGGAGGAGGAGGAGGAAGAGGAGGAGGAGGAGGAGGAGAACGGGGAGGAACAGGACGAGGACGAGGAGGAGGAGAGGGAGGATGAGGACGTTCTCAAGCATCTGCCCGTTGTTTGCCGTTTCGCTTGCCAGCGCCACAACACTGCTCAAAACGATCCCCAGAATGCATTTAAACAGCCCGATGGGGTGCCATGGCGGCCTAAGAGGCGGCCGATGTGGCTCAAAGACCAAACGGCACCCAACATGAGATCCGACACTCGTGCAAGGGTTCAACAAAGGGCCAACGGGCCCGACGAGTGCCCCCCGAGTGGATTTCGACACCCCGAGAAGAGCCGTACAGAGGCCCCCACAAGGGCCCCATCACGGCTGCAACTAGCACGTTCCCAGACACATTCTTATCCGGAGCGCGATTGCTTCCGCCAGCCAGTGGAGCAGGAATGTTTCAAGCATTCCCCCGCTATTGTTTGTTAGGCTTGTCGGCGTCTTCAGACTGCCCAGGACGAGTTTCAGAGTTGCACCAGGCCGCACCAAGATGGCGCCCAGGAGGTGGGAAAGCCGGCCCAACACGCCCCAAGACGGCCCAAGGGTTCTACAGGTGGCCGATGATATTCAGGAGGCGAACAAACACACAGACACAATTAATCGTCGATTCCCCAGAAAATATTTGAACAGATGGGCAGTGGGGGGGAAGACATGAACCCAGAAAGTATGGGAAAATTTTGGGGGTCCTTTTATTTGTGTGTATTTATTTGTGTGCGCGTGTGTCCCAGGGCCCCTTCAGATATGGAGGAAACGGAGGATGGCGCCGACAGTGGGACGCAGGGCGGAACCAGGGGGTGATGATGATGATGGGGATGCTCACGAACCGCTTCGGCAATGGAGACTTCAGAGCTCAAGTCCATCCACGAGTGCATGAATATGTTGCCTAAGTGCATTTCCAATCAAGATCTCAGGACAGTGGGCAACGACCAGGCATTCACAGTGTCCCAGGCGAGTTTTGATATGAACGCCCTTCTAATCTCAGCTACCAATCGCACGCGCATCCCCTGAGCACCCCGCTCACCCGTCGTTGGGTTGCGCTCGCAATCGTAGCGTTCTGGTGCGCGCCGAAGCGGGCGCCGCGACCCGTGGCGCGGGCGCCGCGCCAGGAGGGCGCAGGCGCCTCGGGCGGCTTCGGTGGCGCCCGCAGCGCGACCCAGCAACGGGCGAAGACGGGGCGGGTCCGGATCGGTCAAATCCCACGCGCGGGGTGCATGCCCCACGTCCTGGTTAGAAACCCGCGAGCCTCCGCAGCGACGCGGCGGGCGTGGGCACCGCGCGGAAAGGCGCGGACTGGCCTGGTCGGCTGCGGCGCGCCGCGACGCGCGCGGGCAGCGCGGCGCATGCGTTTGCCGCGCATCCCCGGGGCTAGCAAAGGCGCGCGATGGGACGAAAGGCCGAGTTCGTTCCGCGCAACCCAGTGCTGAGAGCAAGAGAATACGGGACCGTCTCGCCGAACGAAGAGGGACGAAGCATAATTACGCACTGGATGGCGATGAGTGCGCGGGCTTGGACGAAGACCGCTGGCTCTTGTTCAATGGCAGATGTTTGAGAACAGGGCTACGTGGGAAGCTCGTGGGTCAGCGTGAAGGAGTCGGTTCGATGGCGCACCCAGAAAATTTCAAGCGGTGCATTGCGGTCACCAGAGCCACGCTTTCACGCGAGATGAATATCGCCATGCGCCCCCAGAAGCAGAACGAAAGACGAGCCCGGTAGTTGCGCAGATCGAGCCGTGGGGCGATTGAGAAGACGTCGCCGCTGATATACTTCAGGGAGACAGCCTCCAATGGCATCTTGACTCACGCAGGTGGTGTGTAGGATGAGTGCCAATGAGATTGCTTCGCGCCCCCAGAGTTGTTGAGCTTCGCCGCTCATCAGGAACTGATCTTCAATTTCGAGGGGCGGGCGAAGCGTTGGCTCCGATGCGAAGAATGCCGACGCAGTGGACATGGGCCAAGTAGACGATGGCGGCGGTGGAAATTTGGGCGCCAGCGGCGTCGACGCGGGTTACTTTGTCGAGGTCGGCAACGAGTCGTCTTGGAACATGGGGGGCGCCGGCGAGAACGGTAGCGCGAACGAGTCATGCAGGAGAGAAGGCAGGGGCGACTGGGCTCGCGCTTGACAGGCCCAGGGGGGGCCCTAGGGCAAGAGGAGGCGGAAAAAGAGGACGGCGAGGGTGCAAATGGTCGCCAAGTTGCGCAGGCAGGCAAAGCCAGGCGGGGGTCGTCGAGGCACTGCGCGTCATCCAGGAGGCGACGGGCAAAGAGGGCGCAACGGGGGGAAGGGGGCAGGGGGGATATGCGCCGATCAGCGAGGGGGGGCGCTGCAAACGCGGCGCCCAGGGCTGCGTTGCAGCCCGCCGCCTCTAGAGAGCCGGCGAGGTCACCCCCCGTCAATGGGGGGCAGGGGGGCCAGGAGAGCCCGCGCAGATGCTGGGGCACCTCCCTTCCCAGGGCCAGGATGCCACAGCGCGCAGATGGGCGGAGTTACCGACGCGAGCGGGGCCCCCGATGACCCTGAACTTCCAGGGCCCGCTAGAGACGCGCCGGAGTGGAGGGCGCCGCGTCGCGCGACGAAGAGGAGTGGGCGGGGGGCGAGGCTAAGGGTCCATTGGGATCTGCGCCGCGCAATTGCGGCGGCAACTGCGACCGCGGCGCTTTTTCGGGCAACCGAAGCTCGGGGCACATCGAGCACTAGGAAAGCTCGAGCAACGCGTGCGCCGAGGTACAGTTATTAGAGCTGGATGGGGCCCTGCAGGGCGGTCAATGGCACGCTTGGACCGCGGAGGTTTCCAGGGGCGGACGAGGGGGCGGCGCGCCGTATGGGCCAGTCATCAGAAAACGTGGGCAACGGAACTATGCGCGGGGATAAGACAGGCATCCACTGTGAGCGCGCCCATCCAAGTCGCCGGCGTCTTAATGGTAGTTGGGGCTGCGCGCGAGGTGGTCAAAGCAGGGGATCGCATGGCGACTCGCGAGATGAACGGCAATTTGAGAACGGCAACTAACTCACGGGGCCACGCGCCAGGAGAATGCGTGGCAAGTGGAGGAAGGGGGCGACGAGGGATGCGCGGCTTTTCCGAGGCAGGGAACTCATGGCGGACTTGTTCCATGGACTCCGGCTGGGCCCCCGAGCCCGAGTCAAAATCTACTTCCCATTCATTCTGAGGGCGGCCAGGAGGGCGAGCATGGGGGCAGCGAATTAAGAGACGCGGGCGGTGTTTGCTCCGGCGGGGCCCGAAGGGCCCGCGAGGTTCGCGAACGATTTGAGACGAGGAAAAGAAACAGTTGAGTTGCATCAGGAAGCCCACATGCAACACATAAGTTGGCGCCCCCACTACGATATAGGAAGAGCGAGGAGAAGATCGCGCTGAAAGAGGGCGAGGATTACCCGACCATTGCGCGCCGGCGATGTCAGTTGATTACGCGCGGCCGAGAAGGCAAATCGTCGCATCGCGCTGCCGGGGCGCCCAGCTCACTTGGAGCTGAGTATTGATCGACGTCGGCGGTGTGATTTATTCGCTGGGCGACGAAGGGTAACCCTCGAAAGCAATGGCGGCGGGGGGGCAGCCCATTGTTGCGCTCGTGGAAGGGGGCCCTCACGCGGGAGAACTGTTTGGTCCGGTCAGAGACGCCTGGGCGCATGGCGATTTCGAAGAGGGCAATAGGACTTTTGGCGCCGCGGCGCGGCGCGCGCAAGTGGGGAATTAAAGGACAGGAAGAGGCTGCCGCACAGAGAGATGGACGGGGGGGGGCGCTCTCACGCGGCGGCGCCGCGGGGGGCGCGCGGGGCGGCCGGGCTGCGGGGCGGCCCCGGGCGGCGGCTTGGGGCGGCGTCGCGGGCGCGCCCGGGCGCGGGGCGCGCAACCGCAGTGCTGGCGAGGCGCGGCTAGGGGGAGAGGCGGCAGCCAGAGGCGGCCGGCGGGCGCGGGTCGCCCGGGCGGGGGCGGGCGGGCGGCGGGTGCCCGAGCGGGCGGCGGCGGCCGGGGAACGGCCGGCGCCGGCGCGGGCCGCGGGGTAGGAGGCCCGTTGCGCGCGAGGCGCAACATCTAGACGGGCTGCCGCGCCCGCGCGCGGGGGGGCGCGACCCCGGCTGCGAGGCGCGCGGGGGGGCGCTTGCAGGAAAGACAGGCATCGGCCAGCCCGCGGCGGGCAGGCGGGGGCGCGCCGCCTGGGGCGCGCGGCGCGGCCTCGGGCATTCAGAACAGCAGCGGGCCACATTAGGGCGTCAGAGGGCGTCTTGGAGCATGAGCCCATAAAGTTAAGTTCGGAGAGGCAGGCACTCTTACACCTTGGCGGGCGGCTCTCGCATATCCCCCCTCTGACGTGTTCGCGATATATGCCGGCGGCGAGGCGGCCCGCGAGAATCGCCAGGGGCGGACTTTCAACGGACCTCTGCCACAAGCTGGAGAATGATGAATCGCGTTCTTGAAGAGCCCTCCAGAGAAGGGGGCAACGACTTCAGAGCAAGTTGGGAGTGGGATGTCTTCCTGGGAGCGCATGCGTCAAATCAAGAGGTAGCCGTCGGCATTCCAGGGGCCCCATCAAGTCTCGCGACCTCAGGCGCGAAGGAAGTCGAGTGGGCGAGCGGGGAATCCAGATGAAGTTAACAAGGTGAATGGGTTACCCTGGCAACGTGGCCCCAACGTGCTTGGGGTATTTATTCCAGCCAGACTTAAACTTCCGATGGCCCTGCCCAATCGCGGCTCTGCGGGCGACCCCGAACCGCTGTGCCAGCCGCGGCGGAGTGGGCCGACGTGGCTATGGGGCCAATGTTGACGCTTTGCGGGTGCAGAGCGATGGCCAGCGGATCGCCGTGAACGCGTCGTCGAGCGGCTCGCGTTGACAGGGCGTCTCGAGCGCGCAAGAGGGGCTAGCAGCAGCCCGGGCGAGGATGGAGACCGACAGTTCCATGCAGGACCGGGGTGCGAAAGAGCCATTCACGGCGTCGGCATCAAGAAACGGGTCAGTCAACAACGCCGCAAACCAAGAATAACATTGAATTTGCTTAGAAACATGAGTCATAGCCCGGAGCGACAGCATTTCGAGACGAACGCGCGCGGTCGATCAGGGAATTGGCTAGATGGAGGACACCTTGGACAGATGCACGAGATAGGGTGTCATGGGGGCCGTGGGCAGGATGGGCCGAGTTCGGTGTCGTTCCTAGCGGCAGTGGCGACGAGTTGCCTGCCAACTGTGCCCCACCAAGGCCAGCGGCAGCCAACGAAACGCAGAGGGGCATTCCGGGGAGCGATGGGAGAGCCAGAGGAGTCAGCGATGAACGGGGACGCGGTCGAAGAGATGCATGCGGGTGGAGAACGACATCATGAACACCGATGCGTTAACTACGTGACGGGTTAAGAGCACGGCTTCTCGAGACTGGTGCGAATGTCATCAGGCCTGTCCGCGAAGATTGACGGGCTGTAAGTTTGCGCGGGAAAAAAATGCAATCGCGCCGGGCAGTCGCGCCAATAGCTCGCTCGCCAGTCCGGGTTGGCGGCGGGACACATGGGGCTTTTGCCAGGTTTAGCCGCGGACTTCAGCATTATATGGAGATTTGGGAAAACGCGATATCCACTGCGATCAGCAGCAATGCAAATCCTCAAGAGCGAAGCGTCATTGCTGCAAGTCGGCCCCACGCGCGCGGCATGCAGCCTGGATGGACTTGAGCCAGGAAAGATGGTGGGAATGCTCGGCCGCAGGATCCAGCCTTTCGGTTTTTTCATGTTCGATCGATGTGAGACTTAGAGAAACAATGGCTTACGCGTTCTGTTTGAGCACCCTGCGGGCGGGCCCCAGCTGGACCTCGCTGCCGCCGCAGAGAATTATGATGCTCGACGCTGCGCGCACAGATGACTGTGAACTCGTGTGAAGCCGATGACCTGAATCAGCATGCCAAATGAGAGGAAGTACTCGTAGAGAAAAAGCCCATGCGGCCCATGGCGGATAGCCGCTGCGACGGAAGGGCACTCATCGCGCAATGTCCAGGTCAGAATGGACACTAAGTTCATTCGACTTGGCCGAGGGAGGAGACGGGACGTAATCCTGCACCTGCCATTTCGAGCTATGCGCGAGGGCCCGGAAAACCGCGCGACCGCCGATGACAGATCCGGCTGCTCTTCGCGAGCTTGTGGCCCAGGAGTTCGACGTGTGAACCGGGTGGAAGCTGGTAATGAGATTGGCACGGGCGGGGTGAGGGTGGCGATGGGCTTGCGTCAACTTGGACCAGTCAGGATCATGGCACGTCTTTCCTGGTTCTCAGTAGGACCTGGGGGCCAACGCCGAGCTCGCGCCTGCGAAGAGTTATTCGGGACTTGGGCGCCGGCCTAGCGTTCGAAGGCAGGGGGTTCAGCGGGATCAGCGCGAAGGCGGCGGAGGAAAGAATTCAGAGGGGGCGCCCGCGACATCGCCGCCAAATTCACCTTCCATGTTACGCAGGACATTCAGCAGCCACGCGCGCGGGTTTGCTGTGTGCGCCGACGCCGGGGCCGTTTGAGAATCCAGGGGCGCGCGAGGCATGCGGACGTGTTGCCACAGTGCGGCCAGTTATTGGGGATGACATACGCGTGGTTCATCGCGAAGATGGTCAAGCACGGGCATGGGGTCGCGCGTCAGCGAGCAAGCTCGACCCAGAGAGCGCATCAATGGCTTGGGGGGAGAAGATGGGGCAATCGAGACAGCGCGAGGTTTATGTGAAAGCATAACAGGAGAGATGCTCTGGCCGCTATTGGCAGATCCCCCATAGGCACAAGGTAGATTGGCATCAGGGGCGGCGAGGCCAACCCAGAGCGTCGATCCCGGCTGGTGGCCCAGCAAGTTGAGTACAACCCCAAAGGAGATGCCACATTGGCGGCTTTCCATCCAATGAGATGCAAAAACATGCTCCCATGGCAGCTGCCAAGGGAACAGGGGATGACCGATGGGGGCGCGAGACAGGTTTCACGCTGGAGCGAAAAGATGTTTAAGCGAGCGTGCTTCAACGCGAAGGCCATCAAGACATCGCCATTCCATTGCCCGAAGAGGATCGCGCACCCGGCACTCGTCCAACTATATATATAGATATAGACATATTTTATATAAAAGTACTTTTCTATTTATCAAAATCTACGCGCGGCACCCAGGTTGCCGCCAGCAGC
The DNA here is from genome assembly GCA_963575745.1 of Prorocentrum cordatum. Classification (NCBI taxonomy): domain Eukaryota; class Dinophyceae; order Prorocentrales; family Prorocentraceae; genus Prorocentrum; species Prorocentrum cordatum. The sequence continues at coordinate 112,045 of CAUYUJ010022084.1, read as the reverse complement.
GGCGTTTATTGCTCGGTTGAGTTTGCGCGCGACATTCATTGCGGCCGCGGGAAGGCGAGCCTGGCAAACGGCGCATGCTTCGCTTGATTGGGCGACGGTGCGAATCTTTGGATAGTCCGAGGGAAATATTGCAAGGGAACCCGAGGTTAAGTTTGAAGCATCTTTGGTCTGGGACCGGAAGATTTTGAAGTCAATCAGGGTCCCTAGCCGACTTGCGGAATGGAGCCGTGGATGGCCTTGGCACGAGGCGGACCAAAGGCGCGCTGGAAGATCTGTCGAAGAGTTAGGCCCGGAGCAAGAAAACGCGATTTGGAGATGCCAGACGGATATCACACTTGCGAATAAGGAAAAGAGATAGTTTTGCCAAGCCATGGAGTAAAACGCCAGTGTTGAATAGCTTGCGCAAAGTACATAGCACAGGACCTATCGGACATTTTTTTTCTCTGATGTGCTCGCGCATTCTTTGCCTATGGCAGCCTGGGGGGCCTGGGCCAGTTTTGCAATGCTGGGCAAGCGCCGCAAGAACAACAGCTGGCGTGGATGCCAGCACTTGCATCGCTGATTATGCAGGATGCAAGCGAATTCGCAAGTCGAGAATGGAGTGAACAGTTGCGCGGGGATCATTGGGTCAAGCCGTGGGGTTCGCCCCAAGAGCCTAGTTGCATTATGCGCTGGGGGAGCGGGGCTGTATGGAATGGTCGAAGGCCCCTCAGTGGCGCTAGGTTTGCGCGTGGTTCTCGAGGGCTTCGAGGTTGACTGCGGCATCTTTTTCAAGAGTGGCGCAAGTGCAGCCATGACCACTGCGAGCAGGCGCGGGTTGGGCAAGGTCAAACGCACCGAAATCTGTCAACGTTGGTGGCTGGAGAATGTGCGACGGTGGTAGATCAAAGAGATCAACAGAGGATATCTACATAATCTCTCCGACGCCCTAACCAAGTAGCTCAGCACAGAGAGCATGTCCATGCATATATGAGGAATCAGCAACATTCCATCAGCTGTACACATGCGCCGGCATTCGGTACGGAGTGATAGCACGGCCCATATCCAGCTTCTCATCGCGACCCGTTGTGTCGGGGACCTGGTATCATGATCATTTGAGGTCCATGTTCGTCCCACTGCGCTGCTGGAGGGCCCTTGCCCCACGGCCGTCGCCGCGCTTGGCGCCGCGGCGCCCCGTGGCGGGCCCGGCGGCGCCGAGGAGCGCGGATCCGAGCCCGGGTCGCGGCGGGATGCGGCCGCCGCGCACCGCGCCGCCGAAACCAGGCGTTCAGTCACGCTCAGGCAGTGCCTGGGCCGCCCGCGTGCCTGCTCGGGGAAAAGAGGACGAGGAGGAGGAGGAGGAGGAGGAGGAGGAGGAGGGGGAGGAGGAAGAGGAGGAGCCCTTTCGACCCTGTCGTGCGGCCAGCTACGTGGCCTTCTGCGACGCCCGCGGCGCTCGTGCCCCTCCCCCAGGTACGCCCCCATTCTCAAGGGGTTCCCGTCCAGGGTACGGGGCGGCCGCGCTCGAGCGCAGCTGGCGGTGCGCTCAGCCTCGGGCCACTCCCCTGGGTGCGCCCGCTTTCTCAACGGGCTCCCCAGTGTGTGCATCTTTGGGCGGCGTCCGCCTCGTCCGCGCCCTCTCCTTCCCCGCGGAGTCGCCGCGGCCGCTTGCTGGGCTCCCTCTTCTCCAGCGCGCGTCCCGCCAGAGGAGCCCAGCGCCGCGCATCCGCCAGCTCTTCGCGTCGCCGTCGGGCTGCGGGGGGCGGCGGCCGCGGCTTCGGGCGGGGCCGCGCGGCCCGCTCTTGGCGCCGGGCCTGGGCGAGGCGCTCCGCTGCCGTCGGCGGTTCCGCCTCCGCCCGCTGCTGTTCCAGCGCCCGCGCTGCTCTCAGGAGGGTTGCTTCCGTGGACTCCGCGTACGCTTGTGCCTCCTGGCATCGCTCGGACGTGTGCTTTTGTTTTTCGGCGAGGACCATCGAGGAGCATCCTTGATCGCTTGGCCAAAAAACCACGCACGAAACCGAAAAAAAACACAGGGAATGGACGTCCGAGCGGTGGCGAGGCCTCCGGTGCCCCGCGGGCGTCCCGCGGCGCGGCGCTGCGCCTGCGCCAGGCGTTCAGCCCTCGTCGGCTCCTCGGCCTGTTTCGCGCGGGGGTCCGCGTTGCGCCGCGGCGGGCTGCGCAAGCGGGTTGGGCTCGATCGGCCTTACAGAGTCAGGAGGTTTCTTTTGCTTGGCATCGCTCGGACGTGTGCGTTTTTCCTTCGGCGAGGACCATCGAGGAGCATCCTTGATCATCTCGCGAAAAAACCACGCACGAAGCCGGAAAAACAAAAACAGGAAATGGACGTCCGAGCGATGGCCAGTTTTGGGTGCCCCAGAGGCAATGCTGTGGTAGGGCGGCGTGGAGTTACGGTAACGCGGGGGTTGTGTCACAGCAGATTGCCTTGATCAGGCGAGTGCAGCAGCACCCCTCAACACTTGAAGCCACACAGGGGGCACAGGAGGAGTCCCGTTAATGTGCGAAGGTCCTTGTCCACTCATTTTCGTCCTGCAGTCCCTGGGCCAACTGCTGGAAGCTGGGCGGGAGGATGATGAGACAGAGAAAGGGGCAGGGGGAGGGCGGGAGGGGGAGGAGCAGGAGGAGGGACCACTTCGAGTGAATTGTTTTCAAGTCATACTGCCAGAGCAGGGTGCAGGGTGTCAAATTAAACGGTCGTTGCGGGGATCTGGACTTCGACCTTGGCGTTTCGGCCGCGCTCACAGGGGTTTGGGGTGGTTGGGCGCGGGAAGTGAGGGCTCGGTGGATACCAGACCTGCTTCTCTGTATCCCACGGCGTTTCCTCCCTTGTCTCTTCCCCCCCTCCTCTTTTGTTCTATCGTCAGCGGTTTGGTTCAAGCAGTTTTGGCCCAACATCCTGCAGTCGTCACGGTTTCCGCCACGTGAGTGTCATGATTTTTGGCTTTCGCTTGTTGCGGGATTGGTGGTTGAGCGGTGTTTCGTGCTCTTGTGCCCTTCCCAGGACATCGCGGAGCTGCTTTTCACGTCTCTCTCTGTTCGAGCCAGGGTGTTGAATTGCACGTATCCTTTTGCATCGTGCTGGGTGTTAACCCGTTCGTCTCGCCCAGCTTCGCCCCATTCGCCTGTTAATGGATGTGGTGTGCGAAGCCTCCCTTTGCCCTCTTGCGTGGCTGAGCGCATGCCCCCGTCATCATATATCGCGTGCTACGGGTGTTCATTTTCACGTTAGTCCCAGTTTGATTTGGGGCGTCTTAGGTAATTTCCGGGTGTTGTTTTTAACGTCTCTCCCAAATCCGTGCGTTGTTCTTTCTTTCGCATGCCTGCGACCTCAGATACATGCCCATCTGTCTCGGCTAGTGGCTTCCTTGGCCCTGCCGTCTCACTTGAGGGCGGCGTTCGACCGACAGGCAACGGATTCGTCCGATCCGGTGTCCTTGCGTGTCGTCTTTCTCTTTTCTTCGGTGTCCTTGCGCGTGCGTTTGCGTTCTTCCCCCCCCTCTTGAGGGGCGGTCTGGCCGACATTGTGCCACTAATGTTACTGTGACGCTCCGGTTTGGCTAAAGTCTCGCGTCGCCTTGGGTGGCGTGATGGTGCCGGCTGGCTAGGTCGAGTTACTGTAACATTGCGGCTGTTGGGCACGCTGCGCCTCCGGAAGTTACAGTAACACGTGTCTGCGCTTCGTTGAGTTATTGTAACAGTTGCGCCCCCGTGGCCTATTGTAACATCAGAGGTTGTGTTTTGTTATGGGCTTTTGCAATGTTACTGTAACTTTGTCGTGTGCCTGCGGGCGCGGATGTCCCGGAGTTACAGTAACCACCTTCTCGTGTTACAATAATTCTTTCCCCCGTTCGCCCGCCCCGCAGCCCTGGTGTTGTAGTAACTCCCCCCTCGTTGTTGCGGCGCGCCGTTCCCCGATTCCCTTTCCCCTGCCCCCCCCCCCAAAGCGGTGCAGTAACTGTCCGCGCGTTGGTACCGCCGTGCGGCCGCCAGAGGCCGCGAACATTGTTGTCGCAACGCTGGTAGCGCGCGTTGGTAGCGCCGCGTTGGCTCCCAGAGGGGGCGGCGAACACAAACATAGCCACACATTCTTGTCGCATTTGTTTATCGGGGCCGCGGTGAAGCGCACGGAATCGGATGTCCCACGAATTCGTGGGGGCCTCCTGGGGCCCCCAGAAGGTCCCCGATACGCATGTGTCTGGGTGTTATTTTTGAGCGCCGACGACACATGTCAGAAAATGCTTGCGCGCCAGAGACCTATCAAATGTTTCGGAATCGGTGCGCCAGAGAGCTGTCAAATGTCGCGGATTCGGTGCGCCAGCGACTTGTCCATTTTTTCTGCGTTTTCAGTGGTTGCCCCTACCAGGATTGCAAAGGGACGCCCGGGCCGTTACGGCTTACAGGAGCACGGGTGCACGCACAGGGCGCAGTTAGGCAACATCCACACATGGCCCCACTACTTGACCCAATCATTCCATTGGCCCATTTTGGTGTTGTGGTAGGTCCAATGGCCCTGTCTGGTCCTCCGGTAATTCCAGTGGCCCCTTAGGTGCTCTGGCAATTTCAGTGGCCCCTCGTGTTCTTCCTGTGCCACCACTGGCCCCTTTTAGCCCCCATTGGCTTGAGGCCGCCCGACCAGCCAGACATCTGCACGTTTCTGTGCCGGGGCTCGTGTCGCAGCATTGCCTTGCAAACGACTGTCCTGCGAACGTGGCCGAAACGCGACTGCCGCCACACAGGGATACCGAAGCATATGCTCTATTTGTCGTATTCGATCCAGGCGCCCTCATCGGAAAACCATGTTGCAACGTGTTGCGTTAATTTGCCTTGCTGCAGCAGCGCGCTTCCGCCGAGCCGAGCGCGAAACAAAAATCAATTCCTCTCTCCACCCACTCGCACGCCTCTGCATCCTCCTCCTCGTCCTCCTCCTGCTGCTGCTCCTCCTCCTCCTCCTCTTCCTCCTCCTCCTCCCCATCCTCTCTCCACCGTCGCCTTATTTATCCCCCTTGTTGCCATCGCAGCATTCATTCTGCTACTCCTCCCTCGCCCTCCCCGTCCTTGTGCTTCTCCTCTCTGACGCGCAACGGATGTGAGGGTGAGGGCGCGGCAGTTACTGCCACCAGTTGTTTCGCGCTGCTTCCAACGCAACACACGCCACGATAACATTGTGCCCGGCGGCCATCAAACGTAGCGCACCATTGCATTTGGGGTATTCTACAGTTTTTGCACACTGGACCGAGCCCAGCGCGCCGGCGCCCGCGGCGCTGCGCCTCGCGTCGGCCGGGCGCTCGGTCCTCGGCCCGCCGCGCGCGGGCGCCTCCTCGCCGTCGGCGGCCGGCGGCGCGCGGGCTCGGTGGGCCCGCGCCTTTTCGCCAGCGGGGCTGCTCGGCGCCACCGCCCCGCGGCCCGCCGCTCGTCGGCCTGCAGCCTCGCCGGCTGGTCGCGCGTCGACGCCTCGTCCGCGCGGTCGGCTTGGGCGCTCGTGCTGCAGCGCGTTCCGCTGTTGGGCCCGCGGCCTGCTGCTCGGCGGCCCGCAGCCTCTCCAGCTTGGTTTTGAAGGGCTGGCTCGGCGGGGCGGTCTGCAGGGTGGCGCGGCGGGCCCCCAGCGGCGCCTCCAGCGGCTCGAAGCTCTCGGCGGTCGGCGCTGAAAGCGCTCGCCTGGGCCTCCGCCGCGCCCTGCTCCATGGTCCTCGCGGGGTGCAGGGTGCAGCAGCGGCGGCCGCGCGCTCTGCCTCCGCCAGGCGCTCGGTTTCTGCCCGGGCCAGGGCCTCGTTCAGGCTCGCGTCGCTCAGTGCTGCTTCTGCCCGTCGCTTGGCTGCGGCCTCGCGCCCGAGCTCGTCGAGGTAGGCATCTGCGGCCCGCGCCGTCCCCTCGGCCTCCTTGGCCTTGTGCTCGGCCTCCGCCTCCGTGGGCCGCAACGCCTCCGCCAAGGCGGCTCCCAGGCGGGTCGGGGCGCAGCCTCGGTGGCCAGCGAGCGCCGCGAAGGCCGCCAGCAGCTGTTCAGCAGCACGCCCCTCGGCGCGGAGCTGCTGCGCGCGGCGCGCCGCGGCAGGTCGGTTCGGCCTGCGCCGCCGGGGCGGCGGGGGGGGAAGGGGGAAGGGGGCGGCGGCGCCGGCGGCGCCCGTGGCGCTGGTTGGCCTTTTGCGCCGTGCTCGTGCCAGCTGGCGCTGGAGGAGGAGGAGGAGGAGGAGGAGGAGGAGGAGGAGGAGGAGGAGGAGGAGGAGGAGGAGGAGTAACAGGAGCACGAGCACGAGCACGAGCACGAACAGGAGCAGGAGGAGCAGGAGTAGGAGCAGGAGGGGGACGTGGATGAGAAAGAGGGAGAGGAGGGGGAGGAGGAGGAGGAGGAGGAGGAGGAGGATGAGGAGGAGGAGGAGGAGGAGGAGGAGGAGGAGAAGGAAGAGGAGCAGGAGCAGGAGCAGCAGCAGCAGGAGGGGGACGGGGATAAGGAGGAGGAGGAGGAGGAGGGGGAGGAGGAGGAGGAGGAGGAGGAGGAGGAGATCGGAAAGGAGGAGGAGGCACGAGCGAGGATCAACGATGATGAGGAGGATTTGCGCCTGCCCTCTGGAAGGCAGACCGCGCAGACCGCTTTGCCGTGCGCAGGCCCCGTTCCACATCCGCAAGTACGATAGTTTCGGTGCGCGGGGCAGCAGGGGTCTAGGATCGACCATCGATGGCCCAGCCATGAGAGGGCTCGCACGTGTCGAGACGAAGTGTTGTTTTCATGTATGTTAATTGTTTGTTGTAATTGTTCGCCGGGGGTGAGGGGGGCGACGTTCTGGCTCTGGGACTGTCAAACGACGACTCGATATGACATTCCGACCCCGTGGATGGTGTCAAGAGGTCATTCGAGCCTTGAATTCGCGCCTCGAAACACTGGAGCCCCCAGATGTCTGGGGATCGAGGCTGCCGCTTTGAGAACGACAGGGGGGTTTAGTTCACATCTAGATAGAACCAGCACATTAGAATAACGAGAGAGAGAGAGAGAGAGAGCGGTAGATCTATGAGGGAGCAGAGAGTAGGTAGTAGAGAACATAATGCAGGGCGAGTTGAGGAGTCTTATCTCTTGAGCATAATGGAACTGTATATATATATATACACATGTGTGTATTTCGATATGCAGAGGTAGAGTAGAAAGTGTGCTCGATAAGGCAGGGGACAGGGCGAGTTCAGGTCGGTGGCCCCAGTCAGCGGGATCAGGCTCAGAGGGGGGGCCTCGACCGCCAGTCGCCAATTGATCCCCTGCCCGATGGCCCACACTGCCCCGGAGCGTGCGGAGTGGTCGTCCGGGGGCCTAGCGCCGATCTATCGAGGACGTATCGCCGACTCAGGCTCGATGTTGTTCCCCGCTGAACTGGTCCGGACCCCCCACTAATCATGCCCCTCATGATTCTTCCAGCAGCGGAGTCGAGGACTGAGGAGGGACCAGGACTTGGACATCCACGTCTTGGTCAAATCAGGGCAGCATTTGTTCAAGCGTTTCGGGTTGCGTGGTCGGCACAAAGCTGCTCGGGGTGAGCTACCAACCTTGGGAAGGGACGCAGCACTAAATAAACCGAGATGCTGGATGTTTGCAAACGACGAGGGAGCAGGCGGAGGAGGAGAAGATCCCACGGCTCTTTGCACACACGCAACACAAGCCATTGTCAAACCCAGGTCTGGCATGTTCAATCTGGCCGAGTCTCGCAGGGCGGGAAGGGCGCTGAGGTGGAAGAGGAGCAGCAGCAAGAGGAAGAGGAGGACGAGAAGGATGAGGAGGAGGAGAAGGAGGTCGGTGAAGAAGGAGCGGGGGGTGTGGGAGTAAGCGGCTGGAGAGCTCTCTGGGCTCAGACGCACCAGCGCTGCAGCCACCTCCCAAGTCGTAGCTATCACGTCGCAGTGCTCCCCAGCCCGCCTCCGCACCTGGGGCCACACCCCCCAGCAGTCTGGAAGAGGCGTGCGAGACGCCCCGCCAGCGCCCGGAAACCACCCGAGCTCGGGGGCCTGGATGCAGAGAGCTCGGAGGGGCCCGAGGACACTCCGCTCGGTGCCCCGCGCCACGGTGCCTGCGGTCCCGCCACCACTCCAGCGCATCATCCCGGACGCTCCCACGCCAGCCCCAAGTTCTAGGCCTCCTAGATGGGGTCGGAGTAGATGGGGTCGGAGTAGATGGGGTCGGATGATCGCGCCGCACCGCCGATGCATCGCCGATGCAGCTCGATGTGGAGCCCGATTTCCTTCACGTCGCCGTCGCTGATGCATCGCCCACGTCGACGCCTCATCGCCGCTGCATCGCTGATGCATCGCCGATGCATCGCCGATGCATCGCCGATGTATCGGCGGTGCGGCTCGGTCCTTCGACCCCATCTGCTCCGACCCCATCTGGGAGCCCTCTGCAAGTGGGCCGTGCCGTGCCACAAGCTCGCTTCCTCGAAGGAAGGGAGGGAGGTACGAAGGGAAGAGGAGGGGAAGTTGTTGCGATGGCTATTGTCAGGCGATCTCAAACATGCATCAAGGAGGCGTGGATTAGCGACGGGCCCCGTTTCCATTCGAAATCGCGAATTTCCGCCGCCGAGCGAGGCGGCACCGACCGCATCTCGGGGAGGGCACATACCCCGATCCATGGATTCGGCGACCGCGCGCCAAATCCAGGGATCGCCAATCCATGTTTGCGCGCCCCCGATATTGGGGCGCTATTGTGCCGTTGTTGGTAGACTCCGAGGCCTCCTGGGGCCCTCTGGAAGCGTCTCGGGGAACTTCCGGGAAACAATGGGAGCGTCTCAGTGTCCCCCTCGGCAGGGCTGTGGGAGCGTCTTGGAGAGTCTGGTGGTCCTCCTGTGGGCGTCTGAGGGGTCTGTGGCGACTCTTTGGGCCGGCTTTGGACACTTTGGTGAGTAGCCACGTCGGGGCATAACGAGATCCGCCGCGTCCCCCTTGCCCCGTTTGCAAAAAGCCGGCAACCTCGCTCGGATATGCCATCCGCGTGCCCTGCAAGACATAGTTCAGGTAGACATCTATATCTCTCTCTATATATATAAATGTCTGTCCGTCCGTCGATCGACATATATGTATACGTGTGTGTATCTATATACATCCATCTGCCTCTATATCTGAATATACGCATATATATGTATATGTATGTGCTATGTGTGTGTGTGTTTGTGTGTGCGCGCCGCGCATTCCTAAACGCAAAATCACAATCGACGATATGGTACCACTGCCACGTTCTTACTGTATCTGTGTGTATAGGAATGGGTGGATAGCTAGGTATGTACACTTGCGTTGGTTTCCGACATGCTTGACTCGTCTGGCGTGCTTATCAGAGTTTGTTTGTCGGGTCTTCACCATTGTAGTCATTCGGCCTGCTTCGCTCGCTTTTCCACCTTACACTGTCTTGGGTTACCTTGGCTTCTTGTCTATTCGAGTTGCGTGTTAGCTACAAGGTAGAGTTGAGTAGACGATTTGGCTATCTCCGTATCGGTCTGGATGGAATTCATAGCATATCCGTATTCTCCTATCTCCATATTGTTTCTCGATTGGATTTGAACATGGCAGAGCACATACGAGTAGGGCTGAGCAGGATGGGGCACAGTGGTGCAGAGAAGGACGGGAACACTGTGGGCGTAGCATAAGTACCCTGCACATGTGTCAAGATGAGAGCTGCGTGCTGATTGTTCTCATAGCTTGTCACAAGTATGGATGGTCATGCTTCTCCGTGTGTCGTCGTGTGTATTCAAAGGCTGTTCCCCCGTCTTTCTAAAGGCGTCGTTGCTTTCCCTCTGTCGTCCTGTGTCCTCGTGTGCTCCGCCCTGCAGCATCTGCTCGTCTCTCCCCTGCCCCTCTCGCGCGTCGAGGGTCGATGACCGATGCCACTGGACGTTCCCGAGTTCCCCCTCGGCCTCCCGAGGAGGAGGAGGAGGAGGAGGAGGAGGAGGAGGAGGAGGGGGAGGAGGAGGAGGAGCAGGAGGAGGAGAGGAGGGAGGAGAGGGAGCAGGAGGATGATGAGGAGGAGGAGGAGGAGGAGGAGGAGGAGGAGAGGAGAGAGGAGGGGAGGAGAGGAGGAGGAGGAGGAGGAGGAGGAGGAGGAGGAGGAGGAGGAGAGGAGGAGGAGGAGGAGGAGGAGGGGGAGGAGGGGAGGAGGAGGAGGAGGAGGAGGAGGAGCGGCGAAGACCGCGGCCGGATGTTTGGAGTCCTCCTCCTCCTCCTCCTCCTCCTCCTCCTCCTCCTCCTCGGCTCCCCCCCCCGCCAGCCATTGGGAGAGGCTGGCCGCTCTGGTCCACGCTGCTGCCCTGCTCGTCGCAGTTCCTCTTCTTCCTTCCCGCGGCGGCCCTCCTCAACGGGGCCGTGGCGCTCCCCCGCCCGGCCGGGCCGCGTCTCGAGGGGCTCAAGCTACGGGGGTCAATGCAAAGGGGGGTCAATAATAATAATAATAATAATATTCATAATGCTCGTATTAATACTCACAATACTAGTGATATTATAACTAATGGTAATACTAATAATAAGAATAATAGTAGTAGTAATACTAATAAGACATATCCGAAGAACAATAATAATACTATTAATAATAATAATCATATTAATAATACTAATAGTAATATTAATACTAATAATAATGATAATAATAATAATGAGAATAATGGTAATGATACTGATAATAAAGATGATCAGAAGGGCACAGGATCCTGCAGGATCCTGCGAAGACCCCCTCTGGCTGACCCGGGTTAGCGAGCCGCTTGTGGCCGCGAGGCGGCCGCGCATGTTGGCTGACCCGGGGTTGCGAAGGCCTGCGCTGCAGTTTTTTGTTCCTGCATTGCAGTTGTTTTTTTCCTGTGATCCTGATTTGGATTGACCCGGGTCAGAACATCCCCGAAGATCGAGGGCCCAGGCCTCGCACGGGTCGAGCCTCCAGGTGTTTGGGAGGATCAGGGGCTCGCTTCTGGGCACCGGTGCGGGCAGGATCTGCATCCATATATCCAGTGCGTCTTGGCTTCCGTCGGAATGGGGCGCCACCCACAAGGCCGAGGCGCACTGGATATGGATGAGCAGCGATCCTCTGGGAGGCAGATTTTTATCCATGTCCAGTGCACCTCGGATTTCTGGTGAAGGGAGCCCGGATCTCCAGGCTGCAGAGGATCTGGGCAAACACAGTTCCCGCAACCGGGGCGTCCAAGTCGGCGGGGTGGGCCAGGGGCTGGCGGTGCTTCGAGTGTAGGGCTTCCTTGCCTGTTGGTGGTCTTGTCGCCTCGGCCGATGCCCTTCCAGCAGCGGCGCCTCGTCGAGAGCTCTTCCCAGGGGTGCCAACAGAGCGTCCCGAGCGGCCGCCGGAAGCCCAAGCTATGACGCGGACAGCACCTGGCGTTGTGATGTTCCTGCCTACTTGAGCCTGGATCACCAGCAAGAATTTCGAGCACCAGAAAAGAGCCGAAACTCTATGGTTTTCACGTGTCGGGCCCTGGGAGACCCTCGCTCGACATTGTTTCGATACTTTTTTGGCACTTTTCCGGGTGCTCGAAAACGGCCCCCTCTTCCTCTCTCGAGGTTCTCCTTCTCGGAGGTCGATGGACTTCCTATACCCCGGACACGTCGATTCGCGCATTGGCCGTTGTCGATTCGCCGAGAGGGCGCCGCGGCCGTCATTTTACTTGCGGGTCTGGGTGCGTCGGCTGCTTCCCAGGGCCACTTTCACCAAAGGGTGGTCTATGAACGGGGAGGTTCAGGGGGGAAAAAAACACAAACACAGACACTATTCATCGTCGATTCCCGAGAAAATATGGGAAAATATGGGAAGTGGGGGGGGGGGGAGACAAAACGCCAGAAAATATGAGAAAATAGATGGGGAATCTGCTTATCTGTGTCTATCTGTTTGTGTGTCCCAGGGGCCCCTTCCGAGGTCTGCCCACCGCCGATCCCCAGCCGCAACGCCCGCTCCCCCCGCGCCGTCGGCCTGCACGCCTGCCTCGGGTGTAAAGTCGGGCCCGTCCCTCCACAGGGGGCGTACAGTCGGGGCCCTGAAGAAGGAACCCTTTTCGTTGGGGAGGGGCTCCGCGTTCCTTAAGTGTTTCGCAGCTTGCCTCAGGCTTTCCTGATGTTTTCGATCGGAAGTCGAAGCTCAACTTATGGAAACAAAGGGGCCTCGTTCCTTATTTTGGGTTCCTTAGGTCAAGGCCCCGACTGTAGTCAAAAACAGTCAGAAGACAGTGCGGGGACGACGTTTGGACCATGTTTGGGCATCTGGGGGGCATTTTGTGCTTGCCTAGCTTGTCTCTTTCGCCCAACAGCCCCCTGTAGGGGGACACGCCCGCCTTCAGCCTCGGGCCGTGGTGCGCGGCTGAAGTCGGGCCTGTCCCTCCACAGGGGGAGCAGTCAAGAACAGTCAGAAGACAGTGCGGGGACGACGTTTTGACCATGTTTGGGCATTTGGGGGGCATTCTGTGCTTGAGTAGTCTTTCTCTTTCGCCCAAAATCCCTCCGTAGGGGGACACGCCCGCCTTCAGCCTCGGGCCGTGGTGCGCGGACTGCTCCGGGCCCCCAGATTGTTTCCCGGGCGCCGGAGAGCAGGTGGCGGCGGCGGGGCACGCCGCAGCGCCGCGTCGTCTGGTAGTGCGACGCGATGTTTTTCGGGGGCGGCCAAGAGGGGTGATGGCTAGGGCCGGGGGTGATGACCAGGGGGGGTGGATATCATGGCGTAGACCATGATCTCTCCTCAGGCTTCATTGCTTGATTACTGTTATACGTAGGCCATGTTTCATTATTCATTGTTTCATTCCTCAGGATTCATTATTCCATGATCATGGCGTGGGCCACGAGGCGCCTCTTCGTATTTCATCTCGTCCCTGCCCCCCCCCCTGGGCCGCGCACGCGTCGCTGGCCATGATCTGTGCCCCCCCCGCTTGGACGCCTCCCTCTTGGCCGCCCCCGAGATGTGGAGTCGCCTTTCTCCGCGCCGACGTCGCCCATGCATCTGCGATGCATCGCCGAGGCATCGCCGATACGCCGCCGCTCCTCCGACCCGATCCTACTCCGACCCCACCTGGGAGGCCTCCAGCTGCTGAGCCCCCCCCCCTGGGCCCCCTTCCCCGCCGCGGCACCCCGGCGCCCGAGGGCCTCCCCGCGTGGACCCCGGGGGCCCGCGCGTCGAGCAGAGGTCGAGCCGCGGGGGCTCCCTGCGGGCGGGGCGAGGGCGCGAGCTGAATCGGAGGTGGACAGACCTCCTACCCTGGCACGTCGATGAAGGAATTGGCCGTTGTCGGTTCGCGAGAGGGCGTCGCGGCAATCATTTTTGCGGGTCCAGGTCCGTCGGTTTCGGTCCCAGGTCGTTTTCAATAAGGGGAGGTTTGCTAAAGGGAGGTTTGTCCACCGCCGGAAGAAGGTTGTGGTGCCGGAGACATTTTCCAGAGCCGCCAGATCTCAGGGATTCTTTTTTTGCCCACCCCCGATTGTATTCTCGCCCTGGCTTCGTCTTGACGCCCAGGAGGGTCGAGGACCCGTGTTGGACGGTTCTGTCTTTTGGATGGGTCATCAGGAGGCGGACGTGGGAATGTGTAACTTGGAGACTGGAAGATGAGGAGATGTTCTCCAACTTGCGATGCAGTACTATTGGGCTCTCAAGGAAATTACTCGTCCTGCCCCGGCTGTATTTGCTCAGAATTGCATGTCCTGATTGGCACCACGTGTAAGATGAAACACGTCGCTAGGGAACCGTCTCAAAGTTGCGCAGTTACTCGCCCTTCCCCCCCACCCCCCCACATTTTTTTAGTCGAGCGCATACTATTGCGATCGCAGCGCCACCCTGCCCCGATGTGCCCCACACCGCCCACGCATTTACGGTAACCCCGGGGAAATACCGACATTTGAAAGCATTATATATCTTGTTTGAACGCATCACCGCCTTCATCATCAGCAGCATCAGCATCAGCATACTCATCATCGTCACCATCATCATCATGAGCATCGCCCTCATCATCACCATCATCATCAGCATCATCATCAACATCGTCGTTCGCGTCGTCTTTGTCGCCGCCAGCATCAACCAACATCAGCATCATCGCCATCATCAGCAATCATATTAGCATGAACGCCGTCGTCGTCGTCATCATAAGCACCGTCATCGCCAGCGTCATCATGATTAGCAGCATGCACATAACATTAAAACCCATCATCATCATCACCATCATTGTCAACATCATCACCAACATCATCATCATCGTCGTCGTCATCGCCATCATAATCATCAGCATGATCATCATCATCACCAGCATCAGCATCAGTAGCATCAACATCATACTTATGATACTACTCATCACCATCCGCATCAACAACAGCAACAGTAGCATTTGCATCATTGTACGCATCAGCATCACCATCTTCTTCATCCGCACCACCATCATCATCACTGCCCAGCTCACTGGTGTTCTCCTCACCTGTTCACGTGGGTTTTTCCCCCGCCCTCTTCCCTCATTCCCTCCGGGCGCGCCCTCGTGGCCGTCTTTCTGGGATCTACACAGCCCCATTCTCACAACCAGATGCAGGCTCGGACCCAGGCCATATTCAGACCGAGGCCCACGATCCGATCCAGGCGCAGACTCGATCTCGAACTAATCATGTTCGTGTTCACACGTCCTTGTCGCTATACCTCCTCCCCGTGCTGTTTCTTCTCCCCCCGCTGCCCGCTCTGCTCTTCTCGTCTCACAGCTCGCCCTTCTCATCCTTCACGTCGCTTGGCGTCCCCAGGACGTGTGCAACTTCCTCGGCGAGGCAAGCGCCGGAGCATTCGGACCATCTTGGGGCACGAACGCAGCCACGCACGAAACCGAACAATGCATGGGGAAAGGACGTCGGAGCCATGACACTACTCTCGTCCTTCTCCCCGGTGCTGTCCGGTGGTGGCGCCGCCTCTTCCGCGCACGGTTCCCCCCTACACCGGAAGTCAATGCGACGTTTTGTGTTGTGGGTGTTGTTCGGTCAGCTGGCGGTCTGCTGTTCGAACGGTCCGATCGCGTTGCAACGTTGGCCGCGCTGCATGACCAGCAATTTGCCCCCGTCGCTCCTGGTGGCGATCTCGCTCCACCGCGGGTCATGCCTCTGGATCCGAGTCCTTCCCCTTCGTCGTTGCCGCCCCCCTGCGTGCGTTGCCCTTGTCCTCCTGCTCTTCTTTCTCCTCCTGCTGGCGTTCTTCCTGCATCTGCTCCAGCTCCACTTGCAATGCGTTTTCCTCCTGCCTCTCCTTCATCGTCCTTCTGCACGCACCCTGGTGCGCCCATCTGATACTCCTGATACTCCTGCTCATCTTCCTGTTGATCCTCCACCACCACCCGTTCCTCCAATGTTCCAAGCCCCCTTTTCCTCCGTACGTTTGCGCATCAGACATGGATTTTTCAAGGGTCGCGGTCCTACACACGAGGATCTTTCGAGGATCGCGGTCCTCCAGCATTCTAGGACGCACCTGTCGGCGGGGTCGCACGCAGTCCGCCCAATGGACAGGGATCGGCGGGAGGGGTAGGATGTCACTGTCAGACGTGTCCGAGCTCACCTTGCTCGCCCTTTTCTCTCTCTCTCTCTCTCTTGCCTTCCCCATTCCCCGTCCCCCCACACTCCTCCCTCCTACTCCTTAGTCCTTCTCCTTTCCCCCTCGCCCCGTTGCCCCTCGCCCGCCCTTGGGCGGGAGGCAGGGATGCGGGGTATCTATCCGCGAGTGCTGGCCTGAGGCGGCGTGGTGCCGCTTGTTGAAGCGGCGTCCAGCCGCGGGGGGCGCCCTTCTCTTCCTCTTCCTTGCCCGTGCGTCTTCCCGGCATGTGGCCACTTCACACGACTCCAACTGGACGATGAGGCTGCCAGCACCGCGTGGCTCCCTTCGCGGTCCTCGTCCGCGACCGTTGTATCCTCCGTTTCCGGCCGAGCTGGTGCGCCCCGTGCGGGCAGGGCTTTGTCTGCGGCCCTGCCCTCGCCAGGATCGTGACCCCACGGGGAGCTCCGTGGACGGCCCCAGCGGCGCATGCAGGCCCTTTTCGGCACACCACCGCCGATTGCCCCAGATGGAAAGTCCGCCTAACGTACGCGCGCGGGGTGGGGGTGGAGAGAGGAGGAGGGAGGAGGAAGGAGGTAGGAGGAGACAGGGGGCGAGGTGGCGTGGGATGTGGAGGAGGGACGAATGGGGGAAGGAGCAGGGAGGAGAAGGAT
>CAUYUJ010022084.1:80893-93393 GCA_963575745.1 Prorocentrum cordatum | reverse complement strand
GGGGACGCCGTTTGCATTATCCGGCAGAGGAGGGGCATGTTGTATTCTACGACAGAGGGAATAGATCAGCACCCCCCCCCCCCGCAACAAATTCCCAGATAAGAGAATAGGGGAAGAACTGGAACTAACACAGATGACACACACGCGCACACACACGTGCACCCAGCCTTCCACAAGGAGCGCATGCATACACACATACATACATATATATACACACATACAGACATACTACATACATATTTGGGAGATCCCGGTCATGGGTCCTCGAGACGGCTTCAGATCGCTCCCATAGCGTCCAAGATAGCCTCGGAGCACCCATGAGGCTCCCAACGGGCACCCAGCCTGCCCAGGAGCGCTCCAAGACTGCCGCACGTGACATCCCGACGGCCCACGAGACTCCCCAGAAGCCACCAGAGAGCTCAAGATACCCTTTACAGTCGCCCCGGGACGGCCCAAGAGGACCCCAAGGAGGCCCCAAGACGGCCAAATACGGCCCAAGATCGCCCCTGGACGGCCCAAGAGGCCTCCAAGACAGCGGAGGAGGGCCCCAGGAGAGCCCCGAGAAAGGCCCACGACGGGGAACCCGAGCTGAGATCTCGAGCCCTCCACCCCGAGACGACCCCCGAGGCCGCCGAGAGGCCCGCAGGCGGCCCAGGAGTGGCCCCGAGGAGGCTCCCCAGAGGCCCCGCGGAGCCTCACGGCCGATGTCAGGCAGCCTCCGAGAGGCCTGCCCCGAGTGCCCCACGGCCGCGCAGAGTGTCCGGCCTGCCGAGCGGCCCCGCGGGGGCGGCCGGGCGTTCGCGGCTCCGCCTCCTGCTGCTCGTCCTCCTCCTCCCTCCTCCCTCCTCCTCCCCCTCCTCCTCCGCCTCCTCCTCCTCCCCTCCTCCCCCTCCTCCTCCCCCTCCTCCTCTCTTCTCCTCCTCCTCCTCCTCCTCTTCCTCCTCCTCCTCCTCCCCCTCCTTCTCCGCCTCCTCCTCCGCCTCCTCCTCATTCCCCTCCCCCTCCTCCGCCTCCTCCTCCTGGGCCCCCGCCTCCCCGCATGGCGCCTCCCCCTGAGGGCCGCGAGGCGCGAAGACCGCCCCGCTCCCGTAGGCACGCGCATGTCCTCGGCATGCCTAGACGACCACTGCGGGTGACAAGGACTTGGCATCGCTCGGACGCGTGCATTTTTCCTCCGGCGAGGACCATCGAGGAGCTTCCTCCGGCGGGGACCAGCGAAACAACCACGCACGAAACCGAAAAACAACCCAGGGAATGGACGTCCGAGCGATGCCCAGGGGAGGTTTGGGGGGGGGAGGGGGGCCAGCATGATGTTGGGCCCGTCCCCCTACAGGGGGATTTTCGACAAAAAATATAAACAAATACCCCCAAGATAGTCCGAACATAGTCTGGGGACTATGCTTTTGTATCTTTTGACCGTTGGGAGGCATGTTTGGGGTATTTGTTATTTTTCGTCGAAAATCCCCCTGTAGTGGGACAGGCCCGACTTAACGATAGGGAGGTTGGGGGGAGGGGGGCCAGCAATGGGCAACAGTGGTGATTGCTTCGTTGCCTGAATGGACCCCCGTATCGCTTTCACAATCGATCTCACTCGATCGATCACACTATCGATCGCACTCGATCGATCTCACTGTCGATCTCACGATCGATCTCACTCAATCGATCTCACGATCGATCTTCACAAGCGATGTCGGTATCGTTCTCACGATCGATGGGACCATCGATCCCACTATCGATCTCTCTATCGATCTCACAAGCGATGTCGTTATCGGTCTCACGATCGATGGGACCATCGATCCCACTATCGATCTCACTCTGGATCTCGCTATCGATCCCACTAACGATCCCCCTATCGATATCACTCGATTTCACAATCGATATTACTATGTCCCCATATCCTAAGGATTGGGGTTCTTGTTATTACTCTGACGCCTCCCACGCGCGGACTCCTTCCTCCCGCTCGCGCCTCCCTCCTCCCAATGATAATCACCAGATAAGACAAGACAAGATAATATATTACAAGATAAGATAATATAGCACAAGATATGATAAGAAGAGATTTCAAGACAAAATAAGATAAGTTAAGCTCACACTCGCACTCTCGCATGATCACAAAACGCTGCCAGGGGCATCACTTGGGAGCCCCAAGGGGGAGCCACCCTGGCTGATCTCACGAGCCCGTTCGCGCCGATTTTGGTGGGACGTCTCAGCTAGAATTGCCGTTTGGCGCCCCCAACATGTATCTCTTGAGAGCCTCATGGTCACAAAACGCTGCCAGGGGCATCATTTGGGAGCCCCAAGGGGGAGCCACCCTGGCTGATCTCACGAGCCCGTTCGCGCCGATTTTGGTGGGACGTCTCAGCTAGAATTGCCGTTTGGCTCCCCAACATGTATCTCTTGAGAGCCTCATGGTCACAAAACGCTGCCAGGGGCATCATTTGGGAGCCCCAAGGGGGAGCCACCCTGGCTGATCTCACGAGCCCGTTCGCGCCGATTTTGGTGGGACGTCTCAGCTAGAATTGCCGTTTGGCCTCCCCAACATGTATCTCTTGAGAGCCTCATGGTCACAAAACGCTGCCAGGGGCATCATTTGGGAGCCCCAAGGGGGAGCCACCCTGGCTGATCTCACGAGCCCGTTCGCGCCGATTTTGGTGGGACGTCTCAGCTAGAATTGCCGTTTGGCGCCCCCAACATGTATCTCTTGAGAGCCTCATGGTCACAAAACGCTGCCAGGGGCATCATTTGGGAGCCCCAAGGGGGAGCCACCCTGGCTGATCTCACGAGCCCGTTCGCGCCGATTTTGGTGGGACGCCTCAGCTAGAATTGCCGTTTGGCCTCCCCAACATGTATCTCTTGAGAGCCTCATGGTCACAAAACGCTGCCAGGGGCATCATTTGGGAGCCCCAAGGGGGAGCCACCCTGGCTGATCTCACGAGCCCGTGACGAGAGAGAGAGAGAGAGAGAGAGAGAGCAGAGAGAGAGAGAGAGAGAGGAAGCGAGAGAGAGGGAGAGGAGAGAGAGAGAGAGAGAGAGAGAGCGAGAGAGAGAGAGAGGGGGAGTTGAGAGAGGAGACAGGCGAGAGAGAGAGAGAGAGAGAGAGAAGAGAGAGAGAGAGAGAGAGAGAGAGAGAGAGAGAGAGAGAGAGAGAGAGAGAGAGAGAGAGAGATAGAGATAGAGATAGAGAGAGAGAGAGAGAGAGAGAGAGAGAGAGAGAGAGAGAGAAGTGGAGAGAGAGGGGGGGGGGAGAGAGAGAGAGAGAGAGAGAGAGAGAGAGAGAGAGAGAGAGAGAGAGAGAGAGAGAGAGAGAGAGAGAGAGAGAGAGAGAGAGAGAGAGAGAGAGAGAGAGAGAGAGAGAGAGAGAGAGAGAGAGAGAGCGGGAGAGAGCGAGAGAGAGAGAGAGAGCAGAGAGAGAGAGAGATAGCGGGAGAGAGCGAGGGAGAGCGAGAGAGAGCGAGAGAGAGCGAGTGAGAGCGAGAGAGAGAGAGAGAGAGCGAGAGAGAGCGACAGAGAGCGAGAGAGAGCAAGAGAGAGCGAGAGAGCGAAAGAGAGAGAGAGAGAGAAGAGAGAGAGAGAGAGAGATAGAGAGAAAGAGAGAGAGAGAGATAGAGAGAGAGAGAGAGAGAAGAGAAGAGAAGAGAAGAGAAGAGAAGAGAGAGAGCGAGAGAGAGAGAGAGGGAGAGTGAGAGAGAGAGGAGAGAGCAGAGAGAGAATAGAGAGAAGAGAGAGAGAGAGAGAGAGAGAGAGAGAGAGGCAGAGATAGAGGCAGAGAGAGAGAGGCACAGAGAGAGAGGCAGAGAGAGAGAGAGAGGCAGAGAGAGAGAGGCAGAGAGAGAGGCAGAGAGAGAGAGAGAGGCAGGGAAAGAGAGGCAGAGACAGAGAGAGGGCAGAGAGAGAGAGAGAGAAACAGAGAGAGCAGAGAGAGCAGAGAGAGAGGCAGCTCAGTCACACTTAAATCCAGATTCGTCCTCGCCGAGTCCCACCACCAAGGGAGCGCCAGCAAGGAGATGCACAGATGGGGATCCCCACGCAGTGAATAATCATCTCACCATCGATCTCACTATAGATCTCACGATTGATCTCACCATCGGTCTCACTATCGATCTCACTATCGATCTCACAATCGATTTCGTCATCGGTCTCACTATCGTTTTCGCACCAGCGGGACACCGGGACACCGGCGGGACACCGCGCGCCACCGCTTGCCGGAGGGATAATCATTTGGTCCGGCTGGGGCCCAGCCACAAGCGGGACGCTGGCGGGACACCAGCGGGACACCGCACGCCACCGCTTGCCGGATGGAGAATCATTTGTTCCGGCCGCGCCTCAGCCATAGCAGATTTTCTTCTCGCCCGCCCACGCAGCTTCGCCTCGCCCGCACGCACGGCACGCACGAACACGAAACCGAAACCGATTTCCCCGTGGGAGGCTCTCCGTTCCACTTCGATCTCACCCCCCAACCTCCAATCCGCCTCCCGGGCTCGGCTCTTCCCGGGAATAATTATTGAACTCGGTGTCCGCCATTGCGGAATGATGATATTGATTGTGCTCCCCCCAACCATACGGTTGGGGCGAAAATGCACACACGGTTTCATCCCCCCTCCCCGCGGCAGGTCCACGCCGCCATCTGCGGCTGTTTCGTGAGCGACTGGTGCCTGTTCCCCACGGACCCCGCGGGCAGGCTATGGTTGCACTCGTTCGGCGGAGTCTGGGCGTTCTGCTGTCACGCGGCCTCTGTGGGCTGTACTCGGGCCAGTAAGTTCTTTCGGAAGTGCAAGCGTCAGAGCAGGGCGAGTCGAGGCAGCGGGAGTCGGTCTTCGGTTGGGCCCCTCCTCGCCACGGCTGGAGCGCAGTTCGGGAAATTGGTGCGTTTGGACCCTGGGAGGGGTTCGGGGTCTGATGTTTAGCTGCCGTTGCTTCAGTTCGCTCTGCTGCGAGCTCCAGGATGACCAGAATAGGCACGATGGCCAGCTGGCTGTGGGAGAAGGATCGGCATGTCTGGGTGGTGGCGCGTCTTGACAAGGCTGCCTGCCAGACGTCTGGACGCGGGGGATGGGACGGCCTTGAGACTGACCAGGATAAGGAAATTCAGGAGGAGGAGGAAGAGGAGGTGACGGTTGAGAATTAGGAGGAGGAGGAGGAGGAGGAGGAGGAGGAGGGTGCAGCGGGAGAAACATAGTCAGGTGGAGTTGGATGTGGGGGAGAGGGGGGATGCGGAATTGAACGAGGAGGTTGGAGGAGGAGTCAATATTCAGGAGAAGGTAGAGGTGGCAAT
The DNA here is from genome assembly GCA_963575745.1 of Prorocentrum cordatum. Taxonomy (NCBI): domain Eukaryota; class Dinophyceae; order Prorocentrales; family Prorocentraceae; genus Prorocentrum; species Prorocentrum cordatum. The sequence goes on along the minus strand of CAUYUJ010022084.1, from coordinate 88,121 downwards.
GAAGTAGGGGGTCGGACGCGACTGGCAGGATCTGACTTTCTTCCTGCACCACTTGCTGGGCCTGGGGATCATCTTCGGCAGCGCCACCCCATTCCAAGCTTCCATCTGCCTTTCCTCGTCAAAGGGGATCTTGAGAAGAGGGGAAGGATGAGGATAATGGATTCCGGAGTTAATGCTTGACGCTTCGCGTATCCCCACCAGCCCATTCAGAAACGATTACCAGGTGAGTTGGTTAATCAGGCACGCCTGGAAGCACGCGATCGCACAGCCGTTTTGGAAGCGTCCAAATTGGGTGGGCAGTACCCTGGGGCCAGAAAACCAGGACCACAAATAGCTGTGCGCAATGAAGTTTAGGAAATACATCAGTGCCAGATGCGCCATGGTGTTCCATGTGGGAAGCGTGTCGGGCGCAGGTTGTTGTATCTACGATCCGACGCCAGTGTTGCGCAGAGTAGAGATGTATTTCCATGGACATTCTTGATCTCAGCTCTTGCACTGATTTGTATCATACATTCGCGTGGAAATTGCTCAGGTTACGGTGCTGCTGCCAGTGCTGCTGCTGATGCTGGTTCCGATGCTCGTGCCGTTCATGTTGTTGCTGCTGTTGCTTGCTCTGGTGCTGGTGCTGCCGTTGGCGCTGCTGCTTGTGGTGCTCCTGCTGGTTGGGTGGTGCTGCTGGGGCCATTTTAGGGGTAGGTGGGGAACGCGGAGGAGGAGGACGAACAAATCGCCGTCGCGTTGCCGAGTCCGCAAGCGTCTACGATCAAGTCTTGAGATTTGTGACGTCGCTTCGGCGTTGTCTGAATTCTTAAATCATAAGCTGTGCGCGTGCTTGTGCCATTTCACAGACTCTCAGGCCCATCCTGGCGCCATATGGAGGTCGCTTGGATTCTCTTGCAGCATGTCCGAGGCCCCTCTTGGGGAGCTGGGAGCACGCAGTTGCACAACCGCCCTGGGAGCACGAGGTTTCGCAACCGCCTTTGGATCGCCTTGGAAGGGGCGCAGAAGCTGCACATCGACACCGCAGTGCTCATTGGCATTGATGTTTTCACACCTAGGGGCCCGTATCCTGGCCCAGAAAACACAAGGACCACACAGTTTCTCCCATTGAAGTTTAATATGGACAGTAGTGCAGGATGTGCCATGAAGCTCCCTGTGGTAAACGTCTGTGGCGTCTTCCCACGGCGGCTTGCTGGGCAACACCAGTGAGTTGGGCGATCGCTTGTAGCGACGGGTGTCGGTGGTGTTGTAATTGATGGTATCGTTCGTGTTGTCGTTGTAGTTTGTGTTTCTGGTACTGCTGCTGCTGGTGTTGATGTTGGTGCTGGTGCTGGTGCTGATGTTGCTGGTGATGCCTTGGGCCATGTTGGGGGTAAAAGGAGGAGGAGGAGAAGGTGGAGGAAGAGGCGGAGTGGGAGGAGGAGGGGGAGGAGGAGGAGGAGAAGGAGGAGGAGGAGGAGAGGGAAAATCACGTAAGGAGGACGAGCAGGAGGAGGAGGAGGAGGAGGAGGAGGAGGAGGAGGAGGAGGAGGAGCGGGAGGAACGCGGCGCGAGGAGGATGAAGAGGAGCAGGGAGGCGGCAGGACAGAAGCATGGACTGATGACAAGGAGGACGAGAAGTCTGGCTTTGGGGATATGTCGTGGTGAGGGGTTCTTCGAAGACTCGTACTGCATTGTGGGCGCCATCTTGGGGACCTCTTGGGGTCCTCTTGGGGCCTTCTTGGGTTCCTTTCGGGGCTCTCTTGGGATGTCTTGGAGCCCTCTTGGGGCTCTTTGGGGAGGTTTGGGAGGCCTCTTGAGGCCGTCTGGGGCCCCATTGTTCAAAAAAGAGGAGGGGTCTTAATCCCATCGCCCTCACGGGAGGCTCAAACATGCTGTCTTGAGGCCCTCTTAGCCCGATCTTGGAGCGCTCTGGGGCGCTCTTGGGGCCGTTTCGGGGTGCGAGCCCATAAGATGCGAAACATCGAGAAGGCAAACCACATTGATTTCCCCAAGGTTTCGGGAGGATGTTGGCCTCTTGGGGCTGTCTTTTCAGGAATCGGAGGGCACTTGAAACCGGGAGGCTATCTTGAGCCATTTTGAGGTATCTTGTGCGATCTTGGAGGCCATCTTGGGCTATCCCAAGCCCTCTCGGAGCCACCTTGGGCCAACAAGGACCCTTTGCCACCTCGCGGGGGAGCCCGTCCAGACCCACGGAGAGGAGGAAGGTAAACCTCCTGAGCAGGGATAGGTAGGAGGTCTCCTGAACGGGAGATGCTTGGACTTCAGGTGATTTGACTTGCTTCGCCTGGGACACTTTCACAACTCCAGGATCTAAGATGCGGTCCTCGAAGCTTTCCCCCCGCGTTGCCCGAGACATCCTCAGAACTCTGGGTTCCGAGACGGTTTCATTTGATTTGATATGGCCAATTTGTGTCTGGTGCTCTCGCTCGAGCGCTAATCACATCCGTGTGTTGGATTGGTGACGTCGCTTCGGCGTTGCCTGAACTCTAAAATCACAAGCTGTGCGCATGCTTGCGCCATTCAGCAGCCTCCCAGGCCAATGCCATCATGGCGCCATCTGGAGCTCTTATGGGTTCTCTTGGGGCATGTCCAAGGCTCTCTTGGGGCGCTTGGAGCACGCAGTTGCACAACCCCCTTGGGAGCACGAAGTTCCGCCGCCGCCTTGGGAGCGTGGTGGAAGGGGCGCAGAAGCTGCACATAGACACCGCAGTGCGCACAGGCACTGATGTATTGATGTCTTCAAATCTGGGGGTCCGTATCCTGGGCCAGAAAACACAAGGATCAGACATAGCTTCCCCCACTGAAGTCTAAAATGGAAAGTAGTGAAAGGTGCGCCGTGATGCTCCCTCTGGTAAACGTCTTACCACGGCGGCTTGCTTGGAAACACCGCAGAGTTAGGATGTCTCCTGTAGAGAAGGGTGTCGGTGATACTGTAGCTGATGGTATCGTTGCAGTTGTCATTGTAGTTTTTGCTTCTGGCACCGCTGCTGCTGGTGTTGGTGTTGGTGCTACTGCTGGTGCTGGTGATGCCTGGGGCCATCTTGGGGGTAAGAGGACGAGTAGGAGGAGGAGGAGGAGGAGGAGGAGGAGGAGGAGGAAAACACGTAAGGAGTACGGGAAGGACGAGAAGGAGTAGCAGGAGCGCGGCACGAGGAGGATGAAGAGGAGCAGGGAGGCGGCAGGAAAGAAGCAAGGAAAGAACGGACGATGACAAGGAGGACGAGAAGTTTGGCTTTGGGGATATGTCGTGGTGGGGTGTTCTTCGAAGACTCGTAATGCCGTTTGGGCGCCATATTGGGGTCTCTTGGGGTCTTCTTGGGGTCTTTTTGGGGCCCTCTCGGGGCTCTCTTGGGATGTCTTGGAGCCCTCTTGGGGCTCTTTGGGGAGGTTTGGGAGGCCTCTTGGGGCCGTCTTGGGCCCATCGTTCAAAAAGAGGGGGGTCTTAATCCCCATCGCCTTCACCGGAGGCTCAAACATGCTGTTTTGGGGCCCTCTTGGCCCGATCTTGGAGCTCTCTGGGGCGCTCCTGGGGCCGTTTTGGGGGCCTATTGGGCCCTTCTTGGGGCTGTCTTAGGCCGTCTCAGGACCATATCGAGGCCTCAAGAGCCCATCGGAGGCGAAACATCGAGAAGGCGCCCCCAGGTGTTTGAAGGACTTTGGCCTCTTGGGGGGGGGGTCCTTGGAGGGCTCGGAGGGCACTTGAAACCGTCTTGGGGCCGTCTTGAGGCCTTTTGGATGTGTGCCGGAGGCTATCTTGAGCCATCTTAACCCTCTCGGAGCCATCTTCGGCTATCTCAAGCCCTCTCGTAGCCATCTTGGGCCAACAAGGACCCTCTGCCACCTCGCGGGGGAGCCCGTCCAGACCCACGGAGGGGAGGGAGGTAAACCTCCCGAGCAGGGACAGGAAGGAGGTTGGAACAGGAAACGCCCTAGGCCTCCTGCGCCCTGAGGGCTGGTGGGATGTGTAGAACTGCTTTGGTCTTTCTGGAGCATCCTGGAGGCTTCGTGTCATCACAGTTGGACTCGCCTCGAATTATGTCTCTGTCCGTGCCCCAGGACAACATGGGGCGGTTGGGGCAGTTGGATTCCAGGGGGGGCATGGTGTACCCACCCATCCTTTGATATGATCCCTCTCTCTCACACTCTTTCGCCCTCAGTCTTGCTATGTCTGCCTGGTTCACTATCTCGCATGATGGATTCCACTCTCTCTCTCTTTTCTCTCTATCTCTCTCTCTCTCTCTCTCTTCTTGTGTATATACAGTTCCTTTCCCATGTATGTATATATTGTAAAGCTGCTATGAATATGTATATCGTTCCCTCTGTTTGTCTCGTCTCTCGCTCTCTCCGTCTATCCTCTTCCTGTCTCGTTATATTCCCAACCGTGTGCAGTTGGATGTACGACATGGTCATAGATGCTCATATCTAGTCGAGTATTCAAATAGGTGTGTATATATACACATGGATCTACACATGTGTATCTATCTATCTGAATATATACTTACACACGCACACGCCGGGGATCCCTCGTCACCGGCCAGACCCACGGCACACAGGCGAAATATCCGAACACGGTTTTATTTCCGCCTTCTGGGGCATCCAAGACGGCCCCAGATGTCTGCAAAGGCAGAAGAGTTCCCGAAGATCGCCCCAGGACGGGCCAAGAACGCTTATGATGGCCTCAAGACAGCCACAGGGTGCCCATGGGAGGCAAAATCTTTCAAGTGAAGGTCAGAAGATATATCTTAAGCCGCCCTGGGGCTTCCCTAGAACCCCCCGAGGGCTTAAGCTAGTGTCGCGAACGTAGTGTGTTTTCGGTGTTTGAACCTCTCTCGCCTTTTCGGTTCCCATGGGGTCCTGGGGGCCCTCCAGCTATCCCCCAAGACCGCCACGCAGAGCCCCATTGGGGGGGGCCCAGCGCGAGCCCAAGCCGCTCCCCGAGGACTCCGCGCGGGCTGCGGGACGGCCCGAGGCCCTGCAGGGCGCACGCCCACGACGCCCCAGGAGAGCCCGAGGAGGTCCCCGCGAGGGCCCCCGAGCGCTCCCCGAGCGGCCCTCCGGTCGCTTCCGGCGCCAAGGTCGCCCCTATGGGGCCACGAAGCGTGCGAGGGTCGGGCCGGGCGAAAGGGGGGGATTGGGAAAGGGGGGGTTACGAAATTTGCTGCATGCAGCTGGTTTTGGCCCCACCGAGGGGCCCATTCCTCGATACATAGCCGCCTCCGGCGCCGGGAGGCGCCCGGAAAATCAGCTACGTGAGCTGATTCTCAAATCCCCCCTTTGCTATCCCCCCCTTTCGCCCGACCCGAGAGGGGCGTGCCAAACCAAACTGGGTGTTGCGGGCGCACGTGAACGCTGGCATGTGGGCCTTCTGTGGGGCTCCCTGTGAGGCCACGAGAAGGGGTGTGCCAACACGAGCGCGGCGCATGCAACGTTTTTGGGCCTTCGGTGAGGCCCCCATGTGCCCCCAAGACACTCCCTAGAGGCCCACCAGTGGCTTCCAGGAGCCCCGGAAAGCCCCCGGATCTTCTGCAGCGGCCCCCCCCCCCGCGACCGTGGCTCCGGAGCGTCCTGCTGTCCTAGAGGGGAGGGAGTGGGGTTGGGTGCCACCCCCCCAGATGGTAACATAAAGAAAAACGGAACCTACGCATGTGTATATTTACACATATATATATATATATACAGTGGCATGCATATCGTAGTCGTTGGTTGAAAAGTACAAAACAACATAGACATACATACGTACATACATACATGCAGACAGACAGGCAGGCAGACGTACATACTTACATACGTACATCCGTACATACATACAGACAGACAGACAGACATACAGACAGACAGACAGACGTGCAGTGCATGCATGCATACATTCACATATCTACATATAGACCTATGATTATACATGCATGCATTAATGCACGCACATACGTACGTACGTTCGCGCGTACAGATGAACATACGGACATACGTACACATGTACATACGTATATACATACATCCGCACATACATCCATGCATACATACGTACATACATACATACATACATATATGCGTATCTACATTTGTACATGCATTCGTGCATGCATGTATACACACATAATCACATTTATGGATATATGCATACATGCCCTCATGCACGTATGATCAAGTACAATCTGCATGCCGAATGCAGGCTCCAATGCGCTCACAGACAGACGCACGTGCAGGCGCATCAAGCTCAAGTTTCAGTCGCTACGCGCTGTCTTGTCCCTACGCTCGTGATGTCGCCTCCGCCCTTCCCTTGCTACCTCTTTCCTCCCTCGACGTCCCTCCCTCCCTCCCTCTTCCCCCCCTCCTTGTTCGCTCCCCTCCTCACCCCGCCTCCGCCCTCCCTCTGCTGTTCGGCGCCCGCAGGCGTGTGGAGCATGGTCCTGAGAGAAGCGAGGCCTGGCGATCGCACCCCCCCCCCATGCTGCCGCTCCCCCCCCCCGCACTCCCGCTGTTACTCTGCATCTTCGGGGGTCCCGTCCTTTCCTGTAAATGCCGGTCTGTTCTTGTACTCCGACGTGGTTTCGACGCGAATTGGATGTAAACTCGATGTGGATCGACGCGGATTGGACACGGGTTCGACACGGATTCGACGCGCTCAGCCATGTCTTCGACATGAGTGCGACATGGATAGTTGGCGCAATGGGACAGACGAGGTCCCCCAGAGGTGCAACATAACCCTTGGAGGAGGACCCCACCGACTTGAGGTGCATCAGGAGGTTCCGAAAAGACGATCCTGGGAGGAGGAGGACGCGGCAGGGGCCATGGCGGCGCCTCACTTCGCGCCGTCGGATTAGGACAGATGGGGTCCTCTCTACGTCGGCACGATGCTGAGCATCCTCGAGCTTACCTTCGTCTGGGGCCTCGCTCCTCCTTTCTGGGTCGTCATCCTCTTGGAAAAGAAAAAAACACACAGACACAATTAATCGTCGACTCCCAGGAAAATATGGGAAAATATGGGAAGTGGGGGGGAGACAAAAACCCAGGAAATATTGGAAACTATGGGGAATATTTTGATTTGTGTGTATTTACTTGCGTGTCCTGGGGCCCCTTCAGTCCTCTCTTTCTCTCTCTCTCTCTCTCTTTCTCTCTATCGCTTTTCCTTCATCCGAAAGCTTTCTCGCCGCTCCTCATATTGCGGTCCTCCCCCCTCCCCGCCGCTTCCCCGACGACTGCTGGCTGTTGCGATGGCCTTACGGCC
>CAUYUJ010022084.1:73393-75893 GCA_963575745.1 Prorocentrum cordatum | reverse complement strand
TTCCTTCTTTCTCTCTCATCCTTCTTCTCCTTCCTGCTCTCTCCATCCTGCTCCTTCATCCTTCCCTTTCCTTTTCTCTCTCTCTCTCTCTCATCCTTCTCTTCTCCCTCCATCATCCTGCTCCCATCGCATCCTCCTTAGGGGGGCCATGAAGGAGGAAGAGGACGACGACGGCGAGGACGGGGTCGAAGGCTAGCTTAGACGACTCGTCCTGGAGCCTCTTGGAGACTGAGCCTGGGTGAGATTGAGCGTGAGAGAGTGTGAGCATGAGTATGTGTACGAGAGGAAGGAGTAATGGAATCTCTTGAATGCAGTCAACCCGCATAGTAAGGATGGGCAACCTTCCCAAGGGTACCCTTGTATCCTTGCCTCCTCGGTCCATCCTTCGCCACTTCCGTTGGCCGCGACGCGCTCAAAAAGCTTCGAAATGGGCGTCTAAGGCCCTTGCATCCTTACCGCGCATCTTTACTATACGAGCTGGCTGTAGTAAAGGGTCCCCGCCACCTCCCCAGTCCTCTCCTAGGGCGGGGAACGGCGCTCCCGCCGGCGAAATATGCCTTCTTCCCCCAGGGGATTGTCGTCGTCGATCGCCGTGGTCGGCTCGCCGTCGCCCAATTATTCGCCCGACGTCGCCGGCGATCTTAGGCCACCGAATCATGTTCATTCCTCGGTCCAAGGATGTTCTACTGTTATTGAGCTTAGACCCGAGGGAGGCCCACCGCAAAGTTTGAATGATTATCTGGGACATGGTAAGACGAGGCCGTATGGGAACACCGATGAACAGGGGGAAATGTCTGTCGTGTACCGTGCATGGTGCGATCCGTATAGGACGCATTGTGCAACATATAGGGTTCAGTCAACCCGCATAGTAAGGATGGGCAATTTTCCCAAGGGTACCCTTGCGTCCTTGCCCCCTCGGTCCATCCTTAGCGACTTTCGCTGGCCAGCCTCGTTCGGAAAACGTTCACACGGGCCTTCAAGGCCTTGCATCCTTGCCGCGCGTCCTTGTGATACGGGTCGACTGTACACGTTACGGGTCCAATCCATGGTGTTCATGTCTAGAGGTGGACTTTCCAGCGTAAGTGGCAGGGGGAACGAGTAGTCAATGGGGTGCATTATACTGGGTGCGTCTTCAGCGCAACCCACGGGGAGCAACCTACGGGGTGCAGTTCATATGGTTTAGCCTGTGGACTGCAACACCTGGTTTGAAACGTGTGGTGTTCTGTCTGAGACCCTGTGGGTTGGGCCAGCTGGTACCTTTTGCTCGAAGTGGGGCAGCTCTCGTCTGCGTGCAGAGGCGCGCAAGTGCACGCACCGCCTCTCCGCGGTGGAGATCACCCCAGACAGACAAGCTATGGGGCGCAGCCGCGCGCGGGTGCGCGAAGATCATCGCGCTCCGCAACACCGCAGTCTGGGCCAGAGCGGTTGCCCGATCTTCCTCGTGGGCGGCGCGGGGGAGGAAGTGCACGAGGAGAATTCGGCGCCGCGCCTCGGGGGGCGCGGTTCGCGAAGTCAGGTGGCCTGGGAGGCCGAGACGGAGCGGGCAGAGCGCGAGGGGGCAATCGTCAGGAGGGGAAAAAACAGACAGACACAATTAATCGTCGACTCCCCAGAAAGTATGGGAAAATATGGGAAGTGGTGGGGGGGACAGAAGCCCAGAAAATGTAGGAAAATATGGGAAACATTTTTAGTTGTGTGTATTTCTTTGCGTGTCCTGGGGGCCCTTCAAATCGGGGAGGGAAAGGGGGGAGAGAGGGGCGCCGGGCCGGGGGGCGGCGGGGCGCCGCAGCACGTACGTGCCAGTCGCTGCGCTGCGGGGCTCGGTCACGCGGGCACGCACGCACGCGCGCACGCACGCACGCACGCACGCACGCACGCGCGCACGCACACATACACACACATGCGCACATACCCACCCACACACACACAAACACGACACACGCACATACACACACACGCACACACACACACACACACGCATGCACAGACACCCACACACACATGCGCACACACACCCACCCACCCGCCCACACACACACACAAACACACACACACACAAACACGACACACGCACACACATACACACATACACACACACACGCGCGCACACACCCGCACACACGCACACACCCACACCCCACGACCCAACCCACACCACACCCACACCCACACCACACCCACACCCCACACGACACCACACCCACCAACCCCACACCACACCCACACCACACCCACACCCACACCCACACCACACCCACACCTACACCACACCCACACCCACCCACACCACACCACACCCACACCACACCCACACCCACACCCACACCACCCCCACTCCCTACATCCACACCACACCCACACCCACACCCACACCCAACCCGCACCCGCTACCCACACCCACACCCCCACACCCACACCCACACCACACCCAACACCACACCCGCACCCGCACCCGCACCCGCACCCGCACCGCAACCAGCACGCACCAGCACCCGCACCC
>CAUYUJ010022084.1:0-67500 GCA_963575745.1 Prorocentrum cordatum | reverse complement strand
GGGCTCATCGAGGGCCTTCCAGTTCAAGGGGCTCACGAGGGCGACTCGGTCGGGCCGCAGCACGCCAAACCATCGTTGCCCAAGTCGAGGCGGGCCCGAGGCCCGCTCTCCACGCGGGCTCTCCAAGCGTGGCCAGACTCAAAGAACGACTGCGCGTCGCGCAACGGGGGCCCGCCACCTGACGACACTCAGTCTGAAGGTTCTGGAGCCCTTGTGGGTCCACACCAACCACTTCCGTGCCAAAAGTATGGGCCTGTTGAAGTCCCGCCTTCCAGCGTTTCCGCGCGCCCCCCCCCCCGCAATCTTGATGGCCCGCTATACAATGACGTCTTTATTTGTGTCTCACAAAAGCGTTTGCACAAGGCGGCCTTGGCGAGTCTGCTCTTGCTTCTAAAACGCGAGGCTCCCCGCGGAGCTGTCCATGCCCAAAGCGGCGGCTAGACGTGCATCCGTCGGGCCTGCGTCTTTCCCAGGGGCCTTCGTTCCGAGTGACTCCGCGCAGTCTGGCGGTGGAGGCTATGACCTGGGCCTCGTGCGCTGCGAGCTCGCACTCTCGCTCGCCCTGCACGGGGATGGCGAGCCGAGCCGCGGAGCGCTGCTACTGTCGGACCAGGGCTTGCGGATCACGATGCTGCTGCCCCAGGAATAGGTCGCCCATAAACATCTGGGGGCCCGCGCCCTGGGGATTCTGCGAGGGTCCAGGCGCCCATGGGGCCCAGGCTGCAAACTTGCATGACAAAGGTAGCCCACCCAGAACCAGCTGCAGTGCCTCGGGTAGGGTGGTCCACAAGCTGGACCGGGTCTCGGTTAGCAACGGGTCTCGTGCTGCTGTACTGGTCTTAACTCACCTTCGGGAGGACGCTGCTAAAACCTGTCTCGTGGGCCCTCTCTATCAGCTTCTGGTGATTAGTGTGCTCGCAGCAGTTGCTGAGGTCCCACAACGCAGCTCCTGAGTGGAGCGGCTCTCGGCAGATCACTCCGCGCTCCGCCCTGACTCTGGCGAAAAGCAATTTCGGTGATGACTCTGTCCCGCCTGGTAGGCGAGGAACTGACGACGGCGCTTTGCCTCCCATCGTCGGGCTTCGATTTGTTGGACCTTGGACCAAATTCTATACATCCCTGGCATCGCCCCAATCCCACGGAACTGGGCAGGAGCTTGTGGGCCGATGTTAGCTTTTTATCTTGGGGATCAGGACCCAGACAATCGCTTGCAACTGGGTGGGCACAGCACCTATCTTCTCGACGAGATGCTGAGCGCGACAAACTAGGCCGGCTCGTTCGAGCGCCAGGCGCTGGAAGTGCTTCGGGCGAAATCCGTCCCAAGTCGAGGCCGCTGCGTGCAGGAACCTTTCGGCTGCGTCAAGGAGGTCTTGGGGCTCGGTTAGGGAGAGTCGTGGCTCTCGTGGGCCTGGGGGCGCATGACATGAGGAGGAGGAGGAGGAGGAGGAGGAGGAGAAGCAGGGCGGGAGCAGGGAGCGCGGGGAAGGGCGGGAACGCCAGGAGGGGGCAGGGGAGGGGCAGGAGGGAGGACCACACTATCAACACGACGCTCGTGGACAGTCACTCGTCCCTGCACTGGAATTTCAGACCGTGGAAGCCCATGCCAAGAAACACCCTGCTTGTCTCCAGGGTGCCCTTGGGTTCTTGGGTGTCGACGGTCCTGCTATGGAAAGCGTGACGTCCCGCTACCAAACATGGATGGATGTCTTGTGGTCGGGGGTTCGGGTTTCTCGTGGAAGGTTTCTTGTGGCCGCGATTGTACAGGTCGGCCGTTGGAAGTACACATTTTCGGGCATCCAGATCCACATCTACCTTAGGCGCCTGCCTACTTCAAGAGTCGAGAGGTTGTCCCTGTTCCTTTGTTCTTGTTCTCCTTATACGCATTGTTACTCTAAGGGGCGGGCGGACACCCAACCTGTTTCCAACGCCGTCCTACACCGTGGCTCTACCTGCTTCGTTCGACCGACGGGCATGCTGATGGGGGAGATAGCCCAGCCGTGCGGGGCGGGTCTGCTCCAGTTCTGAAGACCAAGACCAGCAGCAGCAGCAGCAGCAGCAGCAGCAGCAGAGCGGCCAGCGGGAGCGGCTGCGTGCGAGTGAGAGTGACCAGTTCATGAAAGCTGTGCGTGAGAGTGACTGATGGGGGACGGGAAAGGAGGGGGCAATCCAGGTGCGTTCGCACCTCATCTGAGATTGCACCCCTCCCACCCATCCCTTCCCGATGCGCGGGTTCCTTCTCTATCCGCCGACGCGTGCCATGGCCCGCCTGGAATTCCAGACACCACCCCATCGTGTGATTCGCAATCGGAAAAATGGGGAGTTGCGGATATTGGAGGAGGAGGTGGCGGTTGAGCAGGAGAAGAAGGAGGATGACGAATAGGAGGAGGAGGAGGAGGAGGAGGAGGAGGAGGAGGAACATGAGTATAAGGAGGAAGGGGAAGGAAGGATGAGGAGGACGAACAGAAGCAGCAGCAGGAGCTAGATTGATTACACTAAGCAAGACGAGCAGGATGACCAAGAAGGTGGAGGAGTGGAAAAGTGGTGGGGGGGCGACCACAAGGAGGAAAGACTCGGATCCAGAAAGCAGTGGCCCGCGCTCGGGCGTGAGCGCCTTTTCTGAACGACGGGGGCACAACGCCGATCCTGAAATGCGACCACGACAGCAGGGGAACGCGACAGGTGCGATTCATATGGAGTAAGCGTGTTGACGAATTTGGATATTCGATTTGTACGCAGTGGCGGCTCCCTAATCGAGGCCAGCGGGTACAGGGCGTCCACGCAGACATCCCAGCCAGCCTCTACAAGCGCAGAAAGATTCTTCATCGTCGCTTGGATGGGCGCCCGGGTCATCATGTATACGAGCCGCCTGTCATTTCGTTGAAATGGCATGCGGGAACGTGCCGTTGAACATATCTGGGCTCAAACCAGTGTTTGAAAGGATCAGAGGCCATATGTTCAAGTTAATTGATGCCGAATGGCTTCCGTCGCCTGAGTCGGGGGATCGCATCTTATGGCACCGCCACGAGAACAATCGCATCACCGATGTTATTGTTAATCACATTATGGATGTAGGCATTGGCTGGCGGGAAGACGTCTCGCCAACACTGGAAGAGGTCAATGCGCTCGAAGCCAATCTTATCATTCATTTTGATTGGCGGACACGCTCAGGCTCCTGCTCCGCTGGGGTCTGGTTCGCAGAAAGGTGTTCTTGCGCGCCGGCCATCGCCACAGTTGCCCGATCGCTATGAGTGGCGTTTGCATTTATCCACCTATTTCGTTTTTCGTTGCAGATGTCATGGCCTTAGAGGGCGCGGGTGCCGTTGTTTCGATACCCTGGCTGATCCATCAGGGTTTCAAACCAGAGAACGGCAGCGTTCAGCACAGATTTCATCCTTCAACTCTTTCTAAGAGGCTGTCACGACGTGGTTAAGATGCGCCCGGAGAAAGAAGGACAAAAAACACGAAGGCGATTTGGAGGAAACACCCTGTTTCTGAATTCCTGCTGTAGGAAAACCAACACGTGGAACGGAACGATGACAATCATATTCCTATGGAGGAAGCGCTGAGGGGAGTGAAGGGAGGCAAACATTAGAGGGGGAAAGGGTGGAGGCAGGAAAGAGGGGAAGAGGGGAGAGGGGGATGGAGGGGAGGCAGCAAGGAATGCGGGGAACGAGGGGGGAAGGGACACGAAACTGGAGGTCGAACGTCTGGAGCAACAGAAGTGACGTAGACGTTGCCCCGTTTTGGGCCTCAGGGGGCCGTCTTCGGGCCTCGGGAACGTCAGCGCCACATGTTCAGTCAGACTGAAGCGCTGGCTCCAGCGGGAGGGGGTCGACAGTTGCGGGGCCGCGCAGTGGAGACACAGAAGCAGATGACGGGGGGCCAGGGCAAGGAATGGGGGATGGGCAACGCGGAGTCCACGGCGAGAGAGGCGACTTTTCGTACATGTTTATGCCTCCTGGGGGACTTACAACGCCTCCCCGGCCCCGATTGGACTTTCGGAACCCACTGGAGAACAGATTGGAGCGGTGGTCGGTCAGTCGGGCGGCGAGTGGGGGGATGCAGGGAGGGGCGGAGGAGAAAGCACGGTCCATGATATAGACATACCGTGCATGGCCTCGCCGCGGGTACGGATGTTCGCGACATGTCAGTGTGCGCACGTGTGTTGGCACGCAGCACGCTATGACGCCATCGCCTCTTGGGCAGATAAGCATGTTTGAAGTGTTGTTTCGAAGTGTGTGTGTGTGTGTGTTGGTATAGGCCGTTGGTCGTACCGAAATGGTGGTCCGTGTCACAGTCCTGAGGCAACCATCTAAGGAATTAGAGGGCGAGGAAGAAGAGAGGAGCAGGAGGATGCGGAGTCAGATGGTCGGGGGGGGATTGGGGAAGAGTGGGACGAGAATGAGGAAGCGACAGGAACAATAATAACATGATTGATGATACGGACGCAGGCAGCAGTAGGAACGGATACGGCAGGGGAGGAGGAATATAAGGTGCATACATATGAGGACGGTACAGAGGAGGAGGAGGAGGAGGAGGAGGAGGAGGAAAGGAATGCTAGCGAGTAGAATGAGGGCAATCATGGCCATGAAGACAAATATTGTATAATGGTGTGTACATCAAAGGCGGAAGCAGTGGGGGACGATGAACATGAGGCGGATACATCGGCTGCTGACTAGACGTGGGGTTCGCATGGTTTCTGGACGGGTTCGTGGGAACCGCTGGGGCTTCGTTTGGTAGTTGTATTGGGGTCTCTGGGGCCTCTTGGGAGCTTACGTGCAGCCTTTTGATCATCTTGGAAGGGCAGTGTCCTGAAGCTAATTCTGCCCTCTCTGCTCGGGCAGATCGTGTGGCTCTCCGTGGGTTCTCTCTAGCCGTCCAGAGAGGCCCTCTCGGAGCCACCGTGCGGGCCTCTCGGGCCGCCGTGAGCGCCCAGAAATTGGAAGAAGGCGAGCGCCCAAGAAAAGATCGCAGTCGATGGCTACAGTGGGGGCGCGCAGCAAGAAGCCATATGCTTTTCGTCAGGGTATCCTCGGTTTCTTTGCTCCTCGCGCTGCGCGGCGACTTCCCGCGGCCGTTGAACGAGCTGTTGCGTTCAGGGTGCTCCAGGTTTCCCCTCGGGTGCACCTCGCGCGCGGGTTCTCAGGGTTGGGTTTCTTGCGAGGGTTTCTTGCGGCCGCGCCCGCACTGCATTGGCCGAGGTCAATGAATTCGTAGTCACTGACTATTGGCCGTGGTGGCCCATTTTTGGGGTTGTCCTGGGGTCATCTGGGGCAATTTGGGGGCGACCGGGGGCGATGCAGCCTCGGGCACCATGATGAGCCCGCCGGCAGCGAGCCTGGGGCCCTCCGACACCAAGCCTGTTGGACCATGCTCCCGTGGGAGGGTTTCAGGGAAGGGCACCATCTCACACTCCGAGCAGACCCCAGTTCGGCGATGTTTTTTTCGTTTCCACAGGATGCCTGAGGCTTCCCGACGGACTGACCATTTAAATGCCAGCGGCTCTCCTCTTTTGCCTCCCGAGCCGTGTTCGGGTCTTGGGACCATGATAAAGCAATCATCGAAGATAAGGAGGGGACCGAGGCTTCCAGGGCCCGTGGACTCGATCCGCTGGTGGTCTCGGGCAGCCGCTGTCCATCCAGTACCCTCGTCACCGTTCTCCACCTCTGTCCGGAGAGGGGGCGCAGGGGACGAAGAGGGGGATGATCCGAGGTCTCTATTCGCCGCCTTCACTTATTCGAACGTGCTGTCCATCATCTGTGTGATCGCGCAACACCCATGGGGCACGAGCGTTAAGGCTTCCACTTTTACTACTCTCTCTCTCTCTCTTTCCCTCCCTCTCTCTCTCTCTCTCTCTCTCCCGCGTCCTTCCCCTCTCCTTCCTCCCATCCCCGCGGTTCCCATCCCTTCGCTCCTCCTCCCTGCTCCCCCTGACTGTCCCGTACCCTCCCCCACCACCACACCTTTCCTCGTGCCCCTCCTTTCTTTTGTTCGTTCTCAGCGTTCCTTTCTTTTGCTCTTTTGTTCGTTCTCTTTTTTTTTGTTCATTCTCCTCGTGTCCCTCCTTTCTTTTGTTCGTTCTCTCTGATTGCCATCCTGAAGGCAGCCGCTCTAGCGTCTCAACCCTCTGTCTCGGCGATGGTGGCGGCTGTTCGTGTGTTTTGGCGGCATCTTGGGCCATACTCAGGGCCTCTAATTGAGACCCCTATTGGGGTATTGGGGTTACTTCTGGGCTGTCGTTTGATATGTGTTTTGAGGGCCCCCTTCAGCCGTATTGAAGCATCCTTGGAGCCAACTATCAAGACCATTGGACAGCGACAACCCAATATATCTTTATATGTACATATATATATACATATATATATATGTGTGTAGGTGTATATCTATATACATATATTACATGGTTTCGAATGATGCGTGACTGCTGCAGCGTCGGGACTCAAGTCCACACACACAATCCTGACATATCATCGCCATCTGGGCGTGTCCTGGGGCTGTTTGTAGCCCTCTCGGGGTGTTCGTAGGTCGTCTCGTGGTCTTGCTGGGGCCGTATTGGGGCTTCCGGTGGCGCAGCTAGCGCTCCCGTGGGCAGAGCATCAGAGGAACAAGGCGTCACGATAATGGTAAGTTCCAAGATCTCCAGGGTTTCATGACGTCTAAGAGTTCCTTCTGTTCCGCGCGGGCTGGAGAAACGATGGCCGCTGGACACTAACTAACAGTTGGGATGCAGTATGAGCCAACCTCATCACGACACCATGCTCGTCCTACAGAGGTGCGGGACGCAGCAGCAACTTGACAGAGCCAGCAGGTTGTGATCTTTCGCTCCCGTCGGCTTCTCAGGGCCTTGTTGGAGCGCTTCTTCGGTGCCCCCCACAGGGCCTTCTCGAGGTCTGTCGGTCGACGGCGCGCCTGGGGGGGGAAGCGCGAAGGAGCAGGCCGTCTCAGAGGGCTGCGGCAAAGTTCTCAGAAGCCGTACGGCCTTCTGAGAACTTTGCTGCGTCTCCGGAGAAGGTTGAGAACCTGTCTCAGAACGCCGGGGGCCTTCCGAGCCTTCCGGCGAGGCCCGCCCGTTCTCACTTCCCCCCATGGGCTCGCTCGCTTCTGCCCCGGCTTTGGGTTAGGTTGGGCAAGGGCATAGGGGGCTGACGGCGAAGCGGGGGGAACCGCGTGCGCTCGGCCACTTCCAGGGCCTAAAGGAAAACAGGGCATAACGAAGAGGGGGGGGGCCCGCTCGCCGTCGGCGCCGAAAGCGGGGCCTCTCAGCGGGAGCATTTTGGGGCATCTGGAGGCTTACGGGACTGCCTCCGGCTGGTTCCCAGGCATCCTGCGGCCAGCTCGATCGAGGCGGCCCTGGCCCGTCTCAAGCTGGCCACCTGGAGGCCGCAGCGGGCGCCAGCGAGCGACGCCGAGGGCGATGCTCGGGGCGCCCCCTCCCTCCTCCTGCTCCTCCCTCCCTCCCTCCCTCCTCCTGCTCCCTCGCTCCCTCCCTCCTCCCTCCCTCCTCCCTCCCTCGCTCCCTCCCTCCTCCCTCCCTCCGTCCTCCTCCCTCCCTCCCTCCTCCTCCCTCCCTCCCTCCCTCCTCCCTGGCCCCCTCGCTTCTCGAGAACGGGGGGTTGTGGAGCCCCTCGGGGTTGAAGACGCGCGCGCGGGGCTGTCGCACTGGATTCGCGCGTGTGTCTTTCAATGCTCTGTGTGCTCTGTGGCGTCCTCTTCTCTCCCCCTCCTTCGTCCTCTCCTCCTCCTCGCCTCCTCCTCCTCCTCCTCCTCCTCCTCCTCCTCCCTCCTCCCTCCTCCCTCCTCCTCCTCCTCCTCGTCCTCCTAAACAGAATCAATGCAGGTTTTTCGGTTTTTGGTGTGCCCCCCTCCCCCCCTCAAACAAATAACAAAACAACTGGGACTTTGTTTAGGGGGGGCAGAGGAAATTCCTCTCCCTCCTCTCCTCCTCCCTCCTCCTCCTCCTCCTCCTCTCCTCCTCTCCTCCTCCTCCTCCTCCTCCTCCTCCTCCTCCTCCTCCTCCTCCTCCTCCTCCTCCTCCTCCCCCCCCCTCCTCCCCCTATAAAGAATCAATGCAGGTTTTTCGGTGTTTGGTGTGCCTCCCTCCCCCCCAACAAACATCACCAAACAACTGGGCGTGTTTGTTTTGGGGGTGCAGAGGAAATTCCTCTCCCTCCTCCCCCTCCTTCTCCTCCTCCTCCTTCTTTCCCCCAGAATAAAGATGCTTGCTATTGAGATGCTTCGAAAGAAAGAAATACCCCGCTTGGCATTGCATTGGCATTGGTTTGGCCATTGTTTGACATCGCATTGGCACTGCGTTGGCATAGCACTTGCCAGTGCGTTGGCATTGTGCTTGCATGTCGCAAGTCTTGCGCTGGTGGGTCCTAATGGAACCCTCCAGAGGGTGACTCATATTGAAACCCTCTACCATAAGGATTCCTATTGAAACCCTCCACAAAAAGGGCTCATACATATTGAAACCCTGCACAGTAGGATTACATGCGAAGCCCTCCACACAAAAGAAACGACTCCTATTGACATCGACAACACATGCTTTCCCCCTTCGGTATTGCATTGGAGGCGATCACGGCGAGCAGAAACGAGATAACGATATGACGAGAGAAGCATATTATGAGGGGATCACGGCGAGCAGAAACATGGCAAACAACATAAAATCTTATAAAGCTGAAAGAGCATCCCACTCGATAAAAACAAGATCAAAACGACGAGGGGCTCCACAATCCCCCGGCCTCGAGAACTCCTCCCTCTCCCCCTCGTCCTCCTCCTCATCTTCTCCTCCTTCTCCTCCTCCTCCTCCTCCTCGTTCTGCGCAGGGGAGCGCCGTGAAAGCTAAAGCTCAAAGGTTGGATTGTACCGAAACCGCGACCCTTCTCGTTTCCCCCCTTTGGGGCCTCCTGGGAGGCCCTCGTTGCTACGGCTGGATTCGCCTCGGAATCCTGGTCAGGGCGCTCCCCAGGAGAGGTCCAGGGGAGGGGGGGTATGGGTACCCCCCCTGGTGTCCTTTGTAGAAAGCCTGCCAGACGCCCAGCGGGCATTCTGGCGCAGCCCGACGAGTTGGTGGCAAGGCGGCGGACCAGGAGTTCGATGGTGTGTTGTGTTTTTGTTTTTTTTGTTTTTTGTTGTGTGTGTGTGTTTTGTTTCCCCCCCACTGTGTGTGATTTTGTTTTTTTTTGTGTGTGTGTGTGTGTGTTTTGTTTGTTTCCCCCCCACGGGCGCGAGTTTGAAAGAGCGCCGTTTCCCGCCCGCGCACCCCTCGGAGTCCGCGCCGGACGGCTCCGCCTGCGAGGCGGCAGCCAGCGGCCGGCCAGATGCCCAGAGCCCGCCCGGCCAGCACGCCGGATGGTGTTGCGGAGGCGAGCTCGTCCGCAAGAAGCAGGGCGGGCACAAGTCGGCAGCGACAGGGGAGAGGGAGGGGGAGGAGGAGGAGGAGGAGGAGGAGGAGGAGGAGGAGGAGGAGGAGGAGGAGGAGGATCCTGGCCACCCTCATGTGGTACAAGTAGGCGGGGTCAGAGGATGGCGCCGCATCGCCGTTGCATCGCATCGCCGGTGCGGCTCGATGTGGAGCCTGTGCTCCCTCCCGCCGACGGCGCCGATGTGCCGCCGACTTCGGCGAGGCGTCGCCGACGCATCGGCAGCGCACCGGCAGTGCTGCCAGATGGTCCCGCACTCCAGCTGCCTGGGACCCCAGAGTAGAGGCGAGGAGAGGCGAGGAGAGGCGGGGGAAGCGGAGAGCGGCCAGAGCTGGAGCCCCTGCGCCCGGGCGAGCAGGTCATCTGGTGGGCCGGCGGCCACATCAGCGAGGCCATCGAGGGCGCCCACACCGCGCTGGCCAGGCGTGCCCAGCGCCCTCTCTAGAATGGGGGATCGACCACAGAGCTGGCTTCACTCCAAGGTCGACGTTCCCGCCGAGTGTACAGGGAGCGCGTAGGCTGTCCGCAGATCTGCGGGACATGGTACGCGTCTGTTGCAGATTTGGCGGGGAAGTCAAGCTCAATTTGGTAGTCGATCCCCTGCGCGGCTCTCCTCGGACACGACGGAGGGCCAGCGCACGACCTCGCGTGTCGCGTGGCGCCGAGCACGGGCAGCACTCCGAACCAGCAGCATGGTTCCTGCGGATGATGGGGGGGGTCTCGAGGGCGCGCGTGCGTCCTTCGCCTGACGCCCTTGCTTCCTTCTCCTCCTGCCTCCTGCTCGCCCCCTCCTCGGACTGAGTCGGCAAGCTTCGAACGTCTGCTCGCTCGCCACCGCTTTCCAAGTCCAGCCGCAGCTGCGCTCCGGCGGGCCATCCGTGCGGGCAGCAAAGGGCCGCTGGGCTCAGCTCCGGTGCAGCCGGGCCGCGCGCTCCGAGGCTCGGACCCATCCGCGCCCACCGCCCGGGGCATCGGCTCTCCCCGGACCTCGAGAGGCAGTGGTCACGGACCTGCCCTGACCTTCCAAAAGGGCAAAAAAATAGCACGCGACTTAAAAACCTATCCCAAAGCTATTCTACGTCTTGGTTTTAGGCTGTTTCGCTTATTTTGTTAGGTTCGTAGGTCTCCAGTGCTAAACAATAGCTCTCTGGAAGGTCAGGGTGATGTGGCCCCCTGGGGCCTCACCTCCGCCCATGCCCACTGCCGCCCCCATGGGGGGTGCCCTGCCCAGCGGCCTCGCGGCAGGCAGCCTGGTGCGCTCCCCGCCCCGCGCGCACTGCCCGCGGCGCTGCGGGCGAGCCACGCGTGGGCGCTGGGGCGCTGGGCAAAGGGAGCCTCCCTCGCCCCCGGCCCCGCCCCGCCGCAGGCACGCCTCGCCCCGCCGCCCGGCCGCGAGCGTCGGGCGTCCGCAGAGGTCGACTTCGCCCCAGGTCGAGCGTCGTCAAGGGTGGAAAAACCACGACGACGACGAGGACGACGACGACGACGACGACGACGACGACGACGACGACGACAACGACGGCGACCCCGACAATTCGCGTTCACTGAACAGCCCTGGGCGTTTCCTACACAGCCCTGCCCTGTTCGATTCCTTCCACGGGTGCGTTCACTGAACGGCTTCGCCTGTCGGGGTGCTTACTATGGGGGTGGATTTTCTGCTCCCTACGTCGGGCGCCCGGGAGCCGAGCTTTCCGCCCTCCAGGGGCAGCGCATGTAGGAACGACAAGTGGCACAAACATAAACACTCGGAGGTCCGCGCGGACTTCGTGGATCCGCGCTGGGCCCCCTGGCGGCACCGCCGGCGCCGCCCCGGGCGCGCTCCGCGCGCCAGGGAGGGGGGTTCCAGCGCGGATTCGAGGAATCCGCGCGGACCTCTGAGTGTTTATGTTTATGCCATTCTTCGTTGCCCTAAAAAATGAATTCGCCCAGGAGCTGAGCTTTCCTTCATCCAGGGGCAGTGCAGAGCGCTTGCCCTGCCCCCTCGCTCCGAACAGTCGAACGTTGGGGGCGGACGGGGGCGCACGCTGTGGGGCGATGCTCTCCCGTGCCTTCCTGCATGCCCCTCGTCGGCAATTCGTTTGCTCGGATCCCCCGGCTCCACTGTTCTGATCTTGCTCGGGGCCGAGCTGAGAGGAGGGATGACCGCGGCGCCAGACACGGCGACGTCAGACACCGCGTCGCGGCTTCTGGCCTCGCGGCCTCTCTGGCGCTGCGGCCCTCCGCCCCGCGGCTTCCGCCGTCGCGCTGTTCCGGCGTCGTTACGCCAGCGCCGCGGCTGCCGGCGGCGCGCTTCGGGCGTCGCGGCGCCAGCGGCGCGGTTCCTGGCGTTGCGCTTTCTGGTGTCGCGGCCTCGCGTCGCTGAGGAGGAGCGCTGACCAGGCACGCCCAGGATGCGGCTACATCGCTCCAGAGCGATCCGGAACTCTCTGAGACGCCCGCGTTCAGGCCCCCGGAGACCAGGACACAGATAAACCAGGACACGGAAACCCAAGGAAACGACACCCTTTCCTGTAAAGTCACGTTTTTCAGCACCCGTGCATGTTTTGTTTGCTGCACTGCAGGATTCGGGTTTGTGTCCGGGTTTAGGGGTGTCTTGCAGGCTTTTGGGGCCTGTGTCCGGGTTTATTCTGGAAGTGTTGCAGTGCAGTATTTTGTCCGTGCCGCCGCTTGGAACAATTGTTTTCGAGGGGTGTTGGGTGTCCAGGTGTAGCGTGTCTGGGTCTACGCGGCCCTGACGCGTCGCCTCACGCATCCCTCAGATTTGGCCGCTCACAGGGATTCTCGATGTATCGTCCTCCGGCTGTATCCTTTCGGAATTCCGCGCGGTTGGCTTGGAGCGGTGCTGCTGGACCCCGCAGGGGGCGCTTCCCGCGCCGATCCAAGAGATCCGCGCGGACCTCCGTAGGTTTCTCAGGAGGGAAAGAAACACACAGACACAATGAATCGGCGATCCCCCAGAAAATATGGGAAAATATGGGAAGTGGGGGGGAATACAAAAACACAGGAAATGTGGGAAAATATGGGGAATGTTTTTATTAGTGTGTATTTATTTGTGTGTCCTTGGCCCCCTTGAGTTTTATGCCTGTACAGCTTCCGCTCCTTCTACGGGCGAGAGGGTGATCAGGGGGGCGGGGCGCCAG
This sequence comes from Prorocentrum cordatum, assembly GCA_963575745.1. NCBI lineage: Eukaryota > Dinophyceae > Prorocentrales > Prorocentraceae > Prorocentrum > Prorocentrum cordatum. The sequence continues at coordinate 54,935 of CAUYUJ010022084.1, read as the reverse complement.
AGTCGGGCTAGCGGGCTCGACGAGGAAGGCGGCCCAAGAGGCCCAGCGCAGTGTGCACTGGTTGCAGGGCGGAGAGGTGGGCGACGTTTTTCTGGGGGTCGGATGAGCCCGACGTATGATGTACCTATATATATATATGTATGTATGTACACATAAACATATACATATACATATTATATATACAATTACATAAACATATACATATGCAAATGCATGTACGTTTACATTTACATACATGTACTCATACATGTACACTTATAGTTCGATATACATATTTATATACATGTATATATATATATATCCATATGCATATACACATGTACAGCACCCCGCAGTTGCGGATAAGAGTGAGGGGGCCGGGCGCGGAGTTGGTCGCGGGTGGGTAACAGTGGGTCGCGTGTGGGTCGTGGGGTGGGTCGCGGGTGAGTCGCGGGTGGGTCGCGTGGGTCGCGGGCGGGTCGCGAATGAGACGACGACGACAACAATTACAACGCAACAGCAGCAACAGCAGCAGCAACAACACCACCAACCAACAATCACACTCTGGTTATGATTGTTCGTTTCGATTTGCTCGTGTGGCAGTCAACACGTCTACCCCAAACCCTCGGTGCCGCCCTCTTCGTCTTCGATCACCCCCCCCTGGGGGGGATATCTTCCTCACCTGCCACGTGCATGTAGTGAAGCCTCTAAAACCTGGGAAGAGAGGACGGATGGAAGGAGGAGGGAGAAGGATGGAGCACGAGATAAAGTAGCAGGAGGGGGGCTAGGAGCAGAAGACACGTGGCAGAACAAGACGGGCAAACTGGGTGGGCAGACCCTAGCGGGCGGGTCGGGGCGGCCAGGTCGAGCAGGCGGGTTTTTGAAGAGTGAGTCCTGGATGAATCGCGAGGAAGGCTCGAGCGATAGCGCGATGCCCAAGTAAATCGTGAGAACAACTGAAGCGAGAGCGTGATTCCTGAGTTTCGAATGCGCGGTGCATGAATACATTGGAAGGAAGTCCCTGGCGAGAGCGCGCTTCCTGCATTAATTATGAGAAAGTCCTGCGCGAGAGCGCGATGTTGGAAGAACTTGTGAGGAAGTATCAGGCGGGAGCCGTTGTTGGTGCAAACCGGGTTCCAACAACACAGCTTGGTGACTTTCCCCTTTAAGAAAAAAAATGGGTGCGAGCCCCAGGAGGAGCATCTACTTGATACATTATGGGGATCAACAACAAGAGTTCTTCCGAAATAAGAGTTCGATCCGCACCGCGGAGACCCACTTCGGCCACGCACCTTGGGACAGTGAATGACCGCTCGGCCACTTCGCTCCGACATTGCGTACGCTGCGACGGCCAGGGACCGAATACGTTCGTCAAGCAGTGGCGAAGCGTCCTGGCTCGCCTATAGGCCCACCAGAGAATGTTGTAAGAACCTTTTGTGGTCTGGACGAAATGTTCTTGGAACACTTCTGGCTGCGACTGCTTTGTTTTAACACATCCGGTCGATGTTCTAAGAACATTGTTTTGGTAATTCGAAGATTGTTGGGTTCTAAGACATTGTCGTGGTAGGCCTAAACGAGTGCCGGAACGGTCGGTCCCTGCTCAAGTTCGGCGAAGGGTTTTCGGTGTGCGTCCCACACTGGGCGGCGCGGGAGCCCGATGCCGCGAGGCGCTGCGGCGGCGCCTCGCGGCGCGCCGGACTGCTTCGGCTGCGTTTTGTCCCCCCCCGTCCAGACCGGGGAGGGCCCCCCTCTTCGATGCACGTTTTGGGGGCCTTCCTGGGACCAACCTGACGGACCTGCTCGACTCAGACTCGACTCAGGTTCGTCTCAGGTTCTACTCAGGTTCGACTCAGGTTCGACGCAGGTTCGACTCAGGTTCGACGCAGGTTCGACTCAGGTTCGACTCAGGTTGGACGCAGGTTCGACGCAGCTTCGACGCACGAGTGGAACGAGTGGCTGCAGGAAGGTCCCCAGAATGAGCATCTGACCTCCCTCCTCCCCCTCATCCTCCTCCTCCTCCTCCTCCTCCTCCTCCTCCTCCTCCTCCCCCTCGTTCGAGTCTTTGCCACAGGGCGCTCTGCGGATGGTAAGAGACAGTGCGTCCCACAGCTAGGGCAGCTCGGGCACCTGCACACCAAGCCAGGTACAGTGCACACATCGAGCCCATCCTAGGGTTGCGCTCGGGGGCCCAGGCTCTCGGACGTGGGAACTGCTTGCGGCCTGCGAGGGCGCCTCTCGTGGCCACGGCCCGATGTCCCCCCAACGTTCTCGCCAGAGCGTTCCCCTGGTTCGGTCCTGGGGTCGATCTCGAGGAGGAGGACCCGGTGCCAGACATGGGGGCGTGGGCGAACTCGATCAAATGCGCCAGAGGTGTTTCGTGATCCGTGTTGCCTCGTGATGCCATTTCGGGATCCTGGGACCGTCAAGAACGGTTCAGGACGAGAAGCCGCTCCCAGGGAGGAGGATTTGGTCCAGGGGCCAGGGATTCGGGCAAAAATCTGTCGCCGGAGGTAAGGGGACATGGGGTTGGGGGAGGTCGAGGCCGAGGAAGTCGAACATCAGCAGGTCCAGGAGCAGGATTCTTCTCCCCTTATCCCCCTGATCCTGCCACCTCTTCGGCTTCTCCCCCCGCACGTCCCTCCCACCCACTTCGGGAACTGATCTTCCGGCACCTCGGAAGGCAGCGGATACGTCGTCGGCGCAGGGTGACCTTCTGCGACGGCCACTGCCTTCTCAGAAGCCCACCTGCCTTCTTAGAAGTCTACCCCCTTGCGCGCGCCACCCCCTTGTTCGCGCACGTGTTTCGGGATGCAACTCCTGGGAGGTCAAATTCTGACTCTCCCCTGGTTCGATATCCGGCGCAATCCGGCCGAATCCCGCTCAATCCAGCTTCATCCCGCTTGATCCGCGGCCCAGTTCTGCGCAGCAGCCCTCCAGCGGGGCCCAACTCTCCCTATAGTCCTTCCGACGAAGACCTCCCAGCCTCCCGACGAAGACCTTCCGACGAAGACCTCCTTCCGACGAAGGCCTCCCAGTGTTCGGGCCCGAGGGAGCCCAGGACTCGGGTCGGGCGAAAGGGGGGGATTGGGAAAGGGGGGGGTACGAAATTTGATGCATGCAGCTGGTTTCGGCCTCACCGGGGGGCCCATTCCTCGATACATAGCCGCCTCCGGCGCCGGGAGGCGCTGGGAAAATCAGCTACGTGAGCTGATTCTCAAACCCCCCCTTTGCTATCCCCCTCCTTTCGCCCGACCCGGAGGACGCGTCCCCGGCTGCCAGGGCCCGTCCCGGTCCGAGCGGTCTCTAGTCCATGTCTCGGCTCTGGCCTGCCCGGTCTGACGCGAGGCCGACGTGCCGGCGGTCCGGCGCGGAGCGGTGCCTGCACGTGTCGGGAGCCTCGAGCCGGGGGTCAGTGCAAAGGGGGGTCAGCCAGAGCGCTGGATCTTGCAGGACCCTGCAGGGACACTTGGCATCGCTCGGACGTGTGCATTGTTCCTTCGGCGAGGACCATCGAGGAGCATCCTTGATCATTTGCCGAAAAAACAACGCACGAAACCGAAAAAAACACAGGGACTGGACGTCCGAGCGATGGCGAGGGACAGGGTCGCATTGGCCCAGGTTTGGGTGCAGGATCCTGCAGGATCTTGCAGGATCATTCGCGTTGACCCGGGTTTGGGTGCAGGATCTTGAAGGAGTTGCAGGATTCTGCAAGGTCTGACTGGCCTGGGTTTGGATTGACCCGGGTCAGGAGATCCCCGAATGGGCGTCGTTATGGTAAGTTGGGCCTGTCCCTCTACAGGAGGGATGCTCAAAAACAGTCCCAACATCGTGCACGCAGAATCTTGTATACTATGTTCGACTATTGTCGAATACTTCTTTGTATGTTTCGTTTGTCGTCCAAAATCTGCCTGTATGGGGACATGCCTTTCCTGATCGTTGTGCATCCTGGCGCGGCCGAACCGAGATTCGGTTTCGACTCCGTGCCGATGCGGCCCGACTCGATGCGCCCTCCGATCCGATCCGAGTTCCCGATTCGGTGTTGAGAGAACCGCGTGTTTTTGGAGCCGGATCCGGCTTAAAACAACAGCGTGTTTTGGTGGCCGGATCCAGCTTCAAAATCACGCAGTTCTCTCAAACAAATGCGTGTTTGCTAAGCCGGATCAGCCTTCAAAAACACGCGGTTCTCTCGGTCCGGGCTCGTGGTCCCGGGAGTTCGGTGCCCTACAGCGGCGGGCGTGGACGCATGCTGGCCCCGGGTTCTCCCCCTCCCTCGGACAGGCCGCCGCTGCAGAAGCTGTCCGCCAAGGGGGTCGAAGTCTCGGCGAGCTACATCGTCAAGGGGCTGATGGCGCGCCCCCCCCCCTCTGGAGGGCAAGGGACGAGTGGGCTTCGGAGTGCGAAGATCGAGGTGTTCCGGCGTTGTCCCAGGTTCCCAGGACCTTCGCCCCCCCGGACTCTTTCCCGCAGCTGCGCTTCGACGAGGGTGCTCCAGGGGTACCCAGATCGCTCCCAATGGCCGCCAGAGAACCCGGGCTGTGGCCCGAACGCGAGACCTCCTCTCGTTGTAGAAGAAGTGACGACGGAGGCCTCTGGGCCGTTTCCGGCCTCGGGGGGAGCATTCGGAAGCTTGGGGGGGAGGTCCAAGAGTGGGGTGAAGTGATGACCAGGGCGTAGATAGGATATCATTGCCAGGGCCACGAAGGCTCCCAGATATCATGGCCCCTTCTTCTCATTGTTGATATGTTTCGTATTCGCCTTTTTTGTATGATCATCAGTGTTTTCATTCGTAGTGTTCTTAGTGTTACCAGGAATTTGATTAGTAGTAGCAAGCATGTTAGTGTATGATTCGTCGACTCTTACGCTTTAGTAGTATTCATACGATGAGCCTCCGCATCATGAGTCTACTATGTCTGATTCCCCCTCGTCGTCTTGTTCTCCTTATGTTTATTATCCATTCTTCGTGTTACCACGATGCATCTGAATCGTATGCGTCGCCGTCTTCTTCGTTTCCGTACTCGCCTCCGTGTTCTTTCGCCCGGGGCCATGATGCGCACCTCCTCCCGTTTCTCGGCCTTGTTTGAGCTTGTTTTTCTTTATATCCAGGCAAGCTTATTTGCATGGCGTTCTCCCCCCCCCCCCTCCCCGCCCCCCCTCGCTCCTCTTCAATCGAACACGAGCGTGCAAGTGTCTTTCGACTTGTGTGATTCCCGCACGTCGAATTGTTTTCGGCTGGCTTCAGACTCAGCCCCCCTCCCCCCCGTCCATGCAAGTAAACTTGCCCGGATCCCCCCAAAAAACAGGCTCTTTCCCCCCTCTCCGGCGCCCTGGTCGCCGGGCGGCCCCACGCCGAAGTCGAGCCCGTCTCGGCAGGAGCTCGGGCCGGGTCGGACGACGCGGGGGAATTGTCGGGGCGCTTTTGCGGTCGGACCGAGGCAGGAGATCGAGTCGGGCCGAACGACAGGGGGGGACAGGGAGAGGGGGGCTTACGACATCTGCTGCGTGCATGCGAGTTTCGGCCCCGCCGCCGGGCCCATTCCTCGACATGTGGGCGCCTCCTCGGCACAGGGGGGGGGTTGAGAAGCAGCTACGCGAGCTGATTCTCAAACCCCCCCCCCTTTGCTGTCCCCCCCTTTCGCCCGGCGCGATCGAGGTCGGTTCGGGCAGGGTACCTTACGGTGGAGGCATTCTAGAAGGAACTTTTGTTTCCAGGCGGTAGCCTCGGACATGCTTTCTGCTTCGAGGATTGGCGGGCGCAGTTCAGGGTCCAAGGAAATTTCTTGAGTCGTGAAGGGCACAAAACCTGCGGTCCAGGGTCTCGACTGTTCCTTGACACAAACTAAGGAACTCTGCCGATTCGAGCCTCCGCGTTCCTGAACAATGGCATCCTCATGTCAAACCTCCGTGTCTGCTGAATGTTCTAGTACATCCTGCGGAGGGTACCCTTGGCTGTTCTTGAGGGATGCCCTCCTATTCTTGAGGGATGCTCTCCTGTTCTTGGTACCCCTGGCTTTGGCTTGGGGAGGGGCTCCTGTTCTTGAGGGGCGCTCTCCTGGCCCAGGTCCGGCTGCAGCGGGATCGAGGAACATCCTTGATCATTTGGCGAAAAAGCCACGCACGAAAACGAATCAGCACAGGGAATGGACGTCCGAGCGATGGCGAGGGGGGGCAGGGGGAGGGGGAGGGCTTCTTAGAAGCACCCCTGCTTCTCAGAAGGCGCGGGCCTTCTCTGTAGGTGCAAGGCTGGCGCCTTCTCAGAAGCAGCCTCCTTCCAAGAAGCCCTCCCCCCTCCCCCTACCCCCTTGCGCGCGCCGCCGAGAAGTGGGCCGGGAGGCGTGCGGCGCCTGCTGCGCGCGGCTCACCTCGGGCCCCCCACAGATCCGATGTCGTGATTTTTTCAGCACGTGGGCCCCAGAAGTCTCGGCCCATTCCCCAGGACCTGTTTCTCATCCTGAGTCATTTTTGACGGTCCCGGGGCCCGGCGAGGGCCCCTCGAGGCCGAACAAAAACGAAACACCTCCGTCTTGCTTTTTTCCATGCGTTGGATCTCTGGGCCCGCCGCTTCGGCGCCTGCCTCCCTCGGCGCCTCCGGCGCCGGGAGGCGCCCTGGAGGTCAGCTCTGCCAGCGGACGCCTGCACGTCCCCCCGTCGCCGGCCTCGGCGGCGCGCCCTGGGGGGGGGGGAGCGCAGAGGGGGCGGCCTGCCGACGAGGCGGCGGGCTGTCTCAGAAGCCCCCGCGTGTTCGGACCATGCCGTGTGTGGCCGCCTGTGGCCCCGCGCCCCCCGGCCGCCTGAGGCCGACCCGCCCGCGCCCTGTCTCCCCAATGAGTGCTTTGCGCGGCCCGCCTATAGCTCTGAACCGGAAGAGGCTCGCTCTCGGCCCGCACGCCAAGAAGTGTGGCCGCCTGTTGCTTCGACGGGTCGGGGCGGTCGGAGTGGGTGCGGAAAGAATGGGTACGAAGACCGACAGCAGGTCCCGTCCATTGTGAGCAGGACTCGCTGTCCCTCGAAGACACAAGGCCGCCCGCCCCACAGCGGCCGCTGTCGGTTCTGGACAGAATGTGCTGTTGGGCATTGTGCCCATGCTCTTTGTGCCCAGTTCGGGCGTCCAGGGAGGAGGCCCACCGGGCTTTTCGCAAGGTTCCGAGCCCAGACATCCGACGTCTCGATTTTTCTAGACGCGGGCCCCCGACCTCTCGACCACTTCCCCAGGGCCGTTTTTTCATCCCGAGTCGTTTTTTGACGGTCCCGAGGCCCGGCGAGGGCCGCGAGAGGCCAAGAACTATGAAACACCTCTGTCTCGATTTTTTCGAGACGCCCGAGGTCTGGGAGGGAAGCCCCGCCGCCTCCCGGGAAGGCTGGCGCCCTCTCCTCGCCTCCCGCCTCCGCTCGCCGCCGAGCATGCCGACCAGGGGCTCGGCATCGCTCGGACGTGTGCGTTCTTTCCTCGGCGAGGACCATCGAGGAGCATCCTCGATCATTTGGCGACAAAACCACGCACGAAACCGACAAAAAGCACAGGAAGTGGACGTCCGAGCGATGGCCAGTGAGCATTCCGACCAGGGGCGACCTTGCGTCGAAGGGGGCCCTTGCTGCGGGCCCGCGGGGGCCCCCCCGATCGCCGACCGCGAGACAACCGGAGGTGCACGGACCTCCGACCCTGACACTTCCCAGCCTGGAACATCTCCCTATCCCCATGTTCGACATCACCTCACCTCGATGCCGATCTTAAGGATTCCCTCAGTTTTTGAGGGCCTATCCCTAAGATTGTCCTCGCTTTTTGCTCGCCCATCTTAGGGATAGGGATACGTTCGAGGCTGGTTAGACACGCCGATTCGCGAGTTGGCCGTTTTCGGGTCGCGAGAGGGCGTCGCGGCCGCCATTGCTGCGGGCCCAGGTCCGTCGGTTTCGGTCCCAGGCCCTTTTCACTAAAGGGAGGTTTACTGAAGGGAGGTTTGTCCACCGCCGACCGTTGGGGCCCCCCCGATCGCCGGCCGCGACAAGGCATAGCGTCTTGCGCGCTTGTGTGTTGGTCCCCCCAGCGGCTCCCCGAGAGCCTCGCACCGAGGTCACTCTTGTCTGGAGTCGCTCTTGAGTGTAGCCTGCGGGCAATAGTTGTATCCACATCCAGTGCGTCTTCGAGTCTTGGGCTCTCTTCCCCAGAAACCGTAAACGCACTGGATATGGACAAAAATCTGGCCCCAAGAGGCTTGATTTTATCCATATCCAGTGCGCCTCGGCGTTGCGGCACCTCTTCCTAACAAGTCCAAGACGCTCTGGACATGGATATAAGTATTGCCCGCGTAGCCGATAGCTCCCTCTCGCTCGACCTGGTCGTCGGGGTTCCTCCTGGGTCCCTCCTTGGGGTCTCCTCCGGCTCTCCTTAAGGGGTCTCCTCCGGCGCTCTGGCGGCAGCCGGGCGCAGCCAGGTGGGGTCAAGACGGGGCCCCGTGCCCGATGCAGCTTCCGGCTCTGCGCTGCCGGGGGAACGCAGCAGGCAGGAGCGGTGGCGGGAGCTGGCTTCGGGAGCGAGATGGGCTGCAGGCGGGAGCAGCGACCCCTGACCTTCCAGAGAGCTATGCGTTAGCACCAGAGGCCTAAAACCCTAAAAAAAAACGGAGCGAAACCGCCTAAAACCAAGACGTAGAATAGCCTTGGGATAGGTTTTTAAATCGCGTGCTATTGTTGTAGCCCTCTTGGAAGGTCGGACGGGGGGAGACCGATGGGGAGGAGCGGGGATCGGGGAGGCCTGGGCTCCTCGGGCACCCTCGTGGCCTCCGCGGGATCGGCCTCGGGATTTCCGCCAGAGGACACGTCCCATGGCCGGTCTGGGGGCCGATCTCGGGGAGGAGGAGGAGGAGGAGGAGGAGGAGGAGGAGGAGGAGGAGGAGGAGGGCCCAGACCTCCAGGGAAGGGATACGGGAAACTCAAGATCGACATATTTACACATTGTATATATATATATATATACATATCAGGAGGGAAAAAACACACAGACACAATGAATTGTCTATTCCCCAGAAAAAATGAAAATATGGGAAGTGCGGGGGCAGACAAAAGCCAATATGGGGAAATATGGGGAATAGTTTTATCTGCGTGTATTTATTTGTGTGTCCTGGGGCCCCTTCAATACATGCACATACGCGGCGAGCCTCACCACTCGGCCAGCGCAACCTTGGCCTGTCCCGGAAAGGGTCGGTCTACTGTTGAGTCGCTACAGAGGCCTTCTAAGAAGAACTGGCTTCGATTCTGTTTTGCTGCGTCGTCATGCTAGGTGCGGTGGCACGGTTGCTTGGGGCCGTGTTGTGATGGACGGTATCGGATTGTCTTTAGACGGGCTTGCCAGGAAGCCAACGATTTCAATACTGCCTCGAAACTGACCAGGTGCCGTATCGAAGCCTCCTGGAGGCCATGTTGGATCATGATGCCTCCAAAAGCCAGTATATTCAAATGAGTGCAGTCGGGATTTCGATGATTTGGGCTTTGCGAGACACATGTTCTTTGAGCAACTCTGCATTTCTGGGGCCTCATTCGCGGCCCCGTGGGGTCAATCGGTGAGAGGTTGTTGAATGCATTGGGCCCGTGCGGACTGTCCTTCGGCTCTCCGGTTGTGGATGCTGCCGGGCGCAACCTATAATGTTGTTTGGAAGCGATGGTCCTGGGCGATTGCGAGGCCGAGAACACTTGATTCTTAGGCTTACGCCACACCGCCGACCCCTTGTTTATGCCAATCTGGGGGTAGTAGAAGCTGCGAAGGGGTGAAAAGGCGAGTGATATTTGTTTGGTGTCTGTTCGCCGCCACCGCGGATCGCTTCTCGGGGGCCTCTGGAAGCGAGTTTTGGAGCCACTTGGGGGCCGTTTCGGAGCCTCTGGGGTGTTTCTTGGGGGTTCCTTGGGGCGTCTGGGCGGCCTCGTGAGGGCCTCTGGGGGCCTCTTGGGGCACTCTTGGGGCCCCCTGGGGCTCCTGGGGGCAGAAAGCTAGAGTTTCAACATGTTTGGTCGCCCTCTTGGGCCCCTCTTGGTGCCGTCTTGGAGCCCTCTTGGGCCGTCTTGGGGACCTCTTGGGCCGTGTTGGGGCCGTCTTGGGCCGTCTGGAGGCCGTCTTGGGGGCCTCTTGGGCCATCTTGGGGCTGTCTTTGGGGCCTCTTTGGCCGTCGTGGAGCGTCGGGAAGCCGAAAAGGCGGAAAAGCAAAAAACATCGAAAAACACTATGGAAAATCAACAATTTTAGACTCTTGGGGCCCTCTTGGGAGACGGACGTCTTGTCTTGGAGATCTTGGCCCGTCTTGGGGCCATCTTGGGCGTCTTGGAGCGGTCGTTTGGCGTCTCGGGGCCTTCGTGGGCCGTCTTGGAGGCCTCTTGGGGGCTTCTTGGCCCGTCTTGAGGCCCTCTTGGGCCCGGAAAAGCCCCGTGAACCGCTCGTCCCGGCCGTGCTGCGCTCGTGCCGGACCCCCCCCCCCCCTCCAAATCGACCGGACCGGGCTCCCGGGGGAGGGGTTTGGGGAGGGGGAAGCATCTCACACGCCGATGATCCCCAAGGGGTCGGCGGATACATATATATATATATATATATATATATATATATATATATAACAGTATTGGGGTCTCTCATAGGTCTGTGCGGGTTTCGTGTGTAATCCATTTGCTGTTTCTTTTCGGGGCATGTTGGGGGTCTCGGGGAGTCGCGCCAGTTGAAGCTCATCTTGCAATCGTGAATGAGTTGTCGAGACGGTTGGCCGAACAGAAGGTATATCACTGGTTCTTGGGCTAGCAGGGTGAGAAAATTAACGCGGCATCCAGATGTGTACGTCTGTCATATGTCATATGCATTCTTGGTGCAAGAACTCATGGGGGCGCTTGTATTCACAATGATCGGCACAAGAGTATGCGTTCATGTGGGACCGCAAGCAGAAGGAGGATCATGGGCAGGTGAGGTAGGAGGAGGAGGAGGAGGAGGAGGAGGAGGAGGAGGAGGAGGAGGAGGAGGAGGAGGAGGGGGAAGAAAAGGAAGGCGGAACATGGGAGGTGGAGGAGGAGGAGGAGGAGGAGGAGGAGGGAGGAGGGGGAGGGGGATGGGGAGGGGGAAGAGAAGGAAGGCTTCTTTCTGTAGGGAGCGCTGCAGGCAGAACAAATAAACAACTGCGTGCAGAGGCCAAGTGCGACGCCTCGGCGCCGAGCCCAGGAGGAAAGGGAGAAGGAGCAGGCCTTCTCAGAAGGCGGCGGGGCTCCTCAGGAGGAGGAAGAGTTGGAGGAGGACGCGGAGGAGGAGAAGGAGGAGGAGGAGGAGGAGGAGGATCGTCGGCGAGCGAGGGTGGGACGTGAGAAGGAGAAGGCCCTCCCAGAAGGCGGCAGCCAGAAGCCCTCGCGTCCTCTGAGAAGTCTCCCTGCATCCTCGGAGAAGGCTTAGAAGGCTTCCCCGATGGCGACATGAGCCACCGCCGCCTTCTGAGAGGGCCTGCCCCTTCTCACCTTCCTTGGCATCGCTCGGACGTGTGCGTTTTTTTCCTCGGCGAGGACCATCGAGGAGCATCCTTGATCATTTGGCGAAAAAGCCACGCACGAAACCGAGCAAAACACAGGAAATGGACGTCCGAGCGATGGCCAGCCACAGGCTCGCTGGCCAGATCCCTGCGACGGGCGGTGGCGGATCTGCGCCGCGCGGGCGCGGAGGCCGACCCCCAGGCGCGGGGCGCAGAGAGAGAGAGAGAGGGAGGGACGAGGACGACGGCCTCAGAGCGGCAAGTGCTGAGGAGGAGGAGGAGGAGGAGGAGGAGGAGGAGGACGACGACGACGACGACGACGACGACGACCAGCAGCAGGGGGGCGACGACGACGACGAGGAGGGCGGGGACGACGGACGGCAGCGGCCGCGCAAAGTGCAGCCCAGACCGCGCACGTCGGCGCAGCACGGCGCCGCGCAGGCCGCGCAGCCCGCCCCCCTCCACAATTACACAATATGAAAATACTCTCCCACTTCCCCTGATGGCGTCCGGAAGATATTCGGCACCCCCCCGCGTACTGTTTTTTAACACACAGGATTCCCCGGAGTTGGGTTTTCGCTTGTGTTTTTTCTAAAATGCTGCTCTCGCTGAGGCGCCGGCCTCATTTCTGCTCCCGAATCGTTCCGAATCGTGCTCCCGCTCCAGCGTGGGCCTCATTTTCGGATCGGTGTTTGGCCTCCGTCGTTGAGGATGGCGTTCTCGCCCCAGCGCGGGCCTCTTTCTCGCGCGCCCATCCGCCCGCCACCACCGCGCCGCACCGCCACCACCACCACCACCACCACCACCACCACCACCACCACCACCACCACCACCACACCACCACCAGCACCACCACCACCACCACCACCAGCACCACCACCACCACCACCAGCACCACCACCACCACCACCACCACACCACCACCACCACCACCACCACCACCACCACCACCACCACGCACACACGCACGCACGCACGCACGCGCACCACCACCCACTACGCACGCGCGCGCGGAGCCACAGGTCCGCTACGACACGCGTCCGCGGATAGAGAAAATCAGCGCCATGGTAAGGGATGGGAGGGAGGGGTAGGACGTCAGATATGACGCGAGCGCACCTAGCTTGCCCCCCTCCCCCCTCCCCCCTCCCTCCTCCCCCCTCCCCCCTCCCTCCTCCCTTCTCCCTCCTCCCTCCTCCCTCGCCAGGCCGAGGGCCCCCGGCGGCCCCGCGGCGCGAGCAGGTGGCCGCGATCTGCGCCGCCCGCCAGAGCCAGGTGTGGGAGGAGGTGCGCGGCCACCTCTCGAGGCCGGCAGGGGCGGAGGAGGAGGAGGAGGGAGGAGGAGGAGGGGCAGGAGGAGGAGGAGGAGGAGGAGGAGGAGGAGGAGGAGGAGGAGGAGGAGGAGGAGGAGGAGGAGGAGGAGGAAGAGGAGGAGGAGGAGGATCGGCGGCGAGCGAGGGGCGGAAGTGAGACGGAGAAGGCCTTCCCAGAATGCGGCGGACAGAAGCCCTCGCGCCTGCAGAGAAGTTCTTTGCGTCTTCGGGGAAGGCTTCGAACACTTCTCTCGTTCATCCGGGAGACTTCCGAGCCTTCTGAGAAGGCCTTCTCCGTCTTTGTTCTCCCCCTCGCTCGCCGCCGAGAAGAGGAGGAGGAGGAGGAGGAGGAGGAGGAGGAGGATCTAGGCCTCCAGTACTGCGAAGCGGCCCTACTTATTGTCGATTGTCCCTCATACCCTGTCCGTTGATATCATATGCTGATATCGCCTAATTTGTTCGCGCGTTGTTTAAGCCGACCGGCATCACGCATTCATTTTCATCGTGGCACGCTCCAGCTCGGTGGCCGAGCTGATGGGGTCCGAGCTGATAAGGGTCGGAGGTTCGCGCCGCATCGCCGATGCATCGCCGATTCGGCTCGATGTGGAGATCGATTTCCTCCGCGCCGACGGCGCCGATGCATCGGGGATGTATATCGGAGGCTTCTAGTCAGAGCGTGAATTACCTACCCCGCTTTCGCTTCCAGGCAAAACCAAGTCATACCATACGCCTCCTCGTCAAGCGGCCTGACCAGTACATGCCGTAGTTTGGCATCGCTTGGTATCTCTTGGAAGCGAGGGTGGTCAAAAGCGAGGTAGGTTTGTTGGCCCCCTATCCAGAGGAGGGTTCCGTGGGGCGGGCAGCAACAGGGGGGGGCAGTAGCCGCAGGGGGTCGAGGACTGCAGGCCAGGGGCCCCGAGGGGCCCCCTGCACTGCCCCCCCCCCCCAGGGGGGCCCGAGAAGGAGATGGTTTGGGGGGAGCCGTCGAGGAGCAGCAGCAACCGCATAAGCATACTCCAGATTTCGTAAATAAAGGGGAGGGGGTCTGGACCCTCCAGGACAGGCCATTCCAGACCTCCCCCGTGGGAGAACTCTCCAAAACATCGCCCCCAGACCCCCCCAGGCCCTCCAAGATAGCCTGGAAGAGACCCCCCCCCCCCGAAATGAGACCCCCCTCCCTTTACTACGAACTGTGGAGTAAACATACACTGTCGGAGCTCCGCGGGGGCCTCTTGGCCCGGCGCTGGAGAACGCCGCCAGAGGGTGTCCAGCGCCGATCCGGGAAGCCCGCGCGGAGGTCGGGCAGTTCGGTTGCTGCATGTTCTCCCTCTTCCAGCCTCGGCAGTGTGCGGAGGTCCCCTGGAGGTTTCCACAGGCATGCATCCGTCTGTGTTGTTCTCAGCCTCTGACGCTGTGCTCCGGTCAGTACGGGGTCCACCGGACCTCGCGACCCCTCCCCAGATCCCAGATCGCTGCCTATCGGACAGAGAGGGAAACCCTTGGAGGCCGACGGTGGATGATTTTTCTGTTGTCGCATTGAATATCTGCATTATTATGATTCTTGCTACAGTCGAGCTTGATTAGTAGGTCGGCCATGCCAAATCGACGGTACCTTTGTGTTCTGTGTATCCCGATCTATGCAACCCGCATGGCCTTTGATGGTCAGGGGCCACTTGCCGTCGGAAGAGTCTTGTGTCCTCTCGTGTGTCCTCTCCAATCAAGTCCATATATAAGCATCCGCGCAAGGCGCGTCATTGGACTGATTCAGTTGGACGCAGTGGGGGCGGTCAGACGCACGATCTCCACGCTGATTCAGGGAGTTCCGATTGGCCTTCAGACGTAAGCTGAGCCACTCGGGATTCTGATGGTGGTTCTCAAGGGAGGGTCGAAGGCGGCTGCTGTGGAAAAAGCTAGCCCTCCACAATAGGAGTCGATGTGCAAACCATGTTCCTCAGAGTATCGTGATGTTTGTAAAGCCCTCGTCTATATACATATGTACTTCCATATGTTTGTACGAGTATGCTGTTTGTACATATTGTAGTGGCCTCTGGCCAGTGCCGCCGACCCGGGGCGCTTTTGATACAGTGACCGACGTTGAACGGATTATATCGATTTCGAAGGAGGCGGTGCCCACGTGGAGGTTCGATCCTGGATCCTCGAGGATCGAGGTGCGAGGCTCTGACCTCGACTGCCCTCGGGGACCAGCTGTGAGATGAGGGGGGGAGAAGAGGAGGACGAGGAGGAGGAGGACGAGCAGGAGGAGGAGGGGGAGGAGGAGGAAGAGGAGGCTGCTGATGATGGTGATGGTGATGGTGATGGTGATGGTGATGGTGATGGTGATGATGATGATAATGATGATGATGATGATGATGATGATGATGATGATGATGATGATGATGATGATGATGGAGATGATGGTGATGATGGTGATGATGATGGTGATGATGATGGTGATGGTGATGGTGATGGTGATGGTGCTGGTGATGATGATGATGATGATGATGAGGATGATGATGATGCTGAGGATGATGATGATGATGATGATGATGACGATGATGATGATGATGATGATGATGATGATGATGCTGATGCTGATGATGATGATGATGATGATGGTGATGCTGATGACGGTGACGTTTACGATTAGCCGTATACCCTCGAGAAATAAAGTTCGGGCTTCAGGGGGAGATAATCAAAGTAGCCCACCAGACCTCAGCATAACCTCGAAGTAAGAGATGATCAAGAGGAGACCAAGTCGAGCACGTTTTGAGACATCCTTGGCGTGCAGTCTTCAGAGAAATATCCTCAACAATGGCTTATCTCGCTGGAGACATCCTCGACAAATCCCTTGTTTCGCTTGAGACATCCACAAACTATTGCTTATTTCGCTTGAGACACCGTCAAACTATTGCTTATTTCGTTTAAGAAGCGTATCGTTCCGCTTGAATCATCCTTCAGTATATGCTTGTTTCGCTTGAGACATCCTCGGGTATATGCTTGTTTCGCTTGAGACATCTTCGGAATAGCTCATCCGCCTCGGTGTCCCTGGATAATCAACCGCGGCGATAATAAAGTTCAGGCGGGCGGAGGAATGGAGAAAACGATATACAAAAACAAAAATAAAAATAAACAACAATAAATGAAAAAGAAAAAAGGAAACACGGCAAAAAGAAAAGAAACCAGAGGAGGAGGAGAAAGAGAAGGAAAACTCTCAAGTTCAAATGTATTAGATTTTATGTACAAGCGCCTTATGAAAATTAAGTGTTTTAAGTGCTCGCGTACGGTAGCTCATGTGCTTCATCTTCCATGGATAATCCACCCCAGGGATAAAAAAAAAGTTCAGACGGGGGGGGGGGTATGGAGAGAGAGAGAGAGAGAGAAAGAAAGAGAGAGAGAGAGATACATCATACAGAAAAAGAAAGGAAGGACTTAAAGAGAGAATATAGATTTAAAAAGAAAAGTATAATAATAAATGCAAACGGTAAAGAGAAGAGGAAATGAGGATAAAACACAAAAATCTGAAGATTCAAATGTATTAAATTTTATTTACAAGCGCTTTATGAGCATTAAATGTTTTAAGTGCTCGTGTAGGGTAGCTCACGTGCCTCGTTTTCCCTGGATAATCAACACCAGCGATAAACAAGTTCAGGGCGCCAGGGGGAGGAGGAGGAGAAAGAGATATATAGAGACAGAGAGAGAGACAGAGAGGCCAGGAAGGAGAAAGAGATAGAGAGACAGAGAGAGAGAGAAAGAGAGACAGAGAAAGAAAGAAAGAGAGACATACATAACTACAAAGAGACAGAAGGACATTGGTTTCGCTTGAGACATCCTGAAACAACGTGTTCGCGTCGCTTGATGTTGTTATCTCAACATAAGAAGGAAGTAACTTCGATGGCGAACTTTTCCCGTGATAATGAAGTTCGGCCTCCGCGCCCCCGCGCCCCCGACCAAACTCTTATTGGTCGACGATAAAAAACTCTAACGACTTAAGGGGGGGGTAACTTGATTATCATCGGCATCTGGTTATGTTGTGGCCTTCGGCCAATGCCGCCACCGTGCTTGGGTGGTGCCGAAGGGTTCTTCAGTGTTCGCTGGGATCTCGTGGTAGGTCTCTCGGGGGCCTCATGGGTACACTTTTGATGCATCCTGGCGGCCATTGTGGGGACCCTCGGGGCCTCTTTTGGGCCTCGTGGGGGCCTCTTCTGGGCCTCTTGGGTCCTGCTAGGGGCCTCTTGGGACCTCTTGGGGGCCTCTTGGGGGCCCCTTGCGGGCCTCTTGGGGACTTCTGGAGGCCGAGGGCTCGACATTTCCGTTTGGGTTCCCCGTCTGGCTCCCCTCTTGGAGCCGTTTTGAAAGCCTTTGGGGCCGTCCTGTGGGTTTCCTGGGCAGTCTTGGGGCTCTCTTGGGTCGTCTTGGGGCCATTATGACAGCCTCTTAAGCCGTCTGATATTGGTGGCCTCTTGGGCCGTCTTGGAGCGTCGGGAAGCCAAAAAGGAGGGAAGGCCACAATCCTTCCAAAACCATGGTAGAATTCATGATTTCGGCTTCGAAGAGTCCTCTTTTGAGGGTTTTTCCGAGGCTACTTGGAGCGTCTCGGCGGTTTCTTGGGCCGTTTGGCGGTCACCTTCGGCGTCTTGGAGCGCTCTTTGGGCGTCTCGGGGGCTTCTGAGGCCGTCTTGGGGGGTCTTGGGGCCCTCTTGGCCAGTCTTGGGGCCCTCGTGGGCCCGGAAAGGAAAGCGCACCACAATTCGTTCCCCCGCCCCCCTTCCCCCCTTCCCCGACAGAGCCACCCCGGCCCCTCAGCAGAGCTGAAGTTCAGGCTCTAGGCTGCAGGCTGTAGCTGAGACTTTTTCAAACTCACACGCCGGATCGGCGGATTTGTTCTTGTAGTTCTTTGCGCAGGGTTGCGATGGTGGCCTCTTCGCCGTTGTGTGAGTCGTCGCTGCACTTCAGTTGCGACTGGTATTGCATGGCTTGCCTTGTGACGCGTTCAAGCTGCAGTAGTCGTTGCTCGTTGTGTCTGGTAGTTATGCCCCTGCCTTCTTGTGCTAGCTCTGCTCGTCGTAGTGATTCGCGTTGCTCTGTTTAGCATGCTCCCTACCAGATAGACGGAAGGCGGCTCCTTTCTAAGACCGTGTTTATCTTGTTTCCAAGGGGGTAGTCCAGCAGCATAAAGGTAGGAGGCTTGCGGGGAATAAAAGTAAGGACTCAGGACTGGAGGGTGTATTCCAGCATCGCTGATTCACCCTGGGTTTAACGTGTTCCTCCTTCTTCTCCTCGCCCTCGCCCCCCGCGCCTGGCGCGCCCGAGCGCGCGCGCCGCAGCCGCAGTCGCCGCGTCCGTCGGAGGGCGGCCAGATGTGCTGACTTAGCCGCTGTGTGCGGCGCCTTGTGGGATCTTGAGTTGGCTAATAAAATTTCGGATATCTAAAAACCCTACATAGAGTAGGTTGGTTGGTCCTTTGAGGAAGGTGATTATCGCAACCACAAAGAGTGTGATTTTCTTGGTATATTCCAACAATGTGGAGTGCCGAGCGCGGGCCCTCGCCGCGAGGTGGGGGCCCTGCGGCAGGGGATCGCGCAGCGCGGAATAAGCGATTGGTCAAACTCTGCCAGCGTTGCCGTCATTTTGCGTAGTTGCCCTCAGACGTGGCCCAGCGCGATGAGCGGCTTCCGCTGTTGGGCAACATGTGCGATGCCAGTGCTCGGCTGCGACGCGGAATCCATCCCCCCGCCCCCGCCAGACGGTTTGGCGCTGCGAAGCACGCGCTGTCGCGGCAAAGGCACGTTCGACAATTATCTCTCGCACGTGAGCTTAGCGCGCCTCGTGCTACGCGCATCGGTAGACGCTTTTGCAGACCCTGCAGTCGCGCGCGTTGCTCGAGCAGTCCAGGCGCGCAACCGATGGCAAGCTCGCCGAAGAATGTTCATGCGCGAGGCGCTTCCCGCGAAATTGCTGAAGCATCTCGCCCGCCAGCCTGCAGGGCGCGCGCTGCGAATGCTTCTCTTGGCGGCGTAACCCTGAATGGGCGATGATAAACCCCCGCGGATAAGCAAGTTCGCGGTTCCAGCGGGGTCAATAAGGGATTTTTCCCGAGAAGGTAAGTCATGCTGATGATGACGACGATGGGGGAGGAGGAGGAGGAGGAGGAGGTTCAACCAGGCGCAAGGCAGAAGCCTGATTCGACCGACCTCTTGTCTCGCGGCCACTTGCCCGCAGAGGCGCACCGCGCAGAGATCGCTCGAGAGATCTCGAGGCCCGCGGCTACTTGCCCGCAGAGGCGCAGGACGCAAAGCTGACTCGAGCAATCTCGAGGCTCGTGGCTGGGCGCCTAGATTTTGCCAGCGCAAGAGAGGTTCCTAGCCGATCTGGCCAAGAAGCAAGCCCTTCTTGCGCTGGATTTTGAGCCACTCTCCCACGCAAGCGCGGCATCTGTTGGAGCCGTCCTTGCATGGGAGACACGCGGTGCAAAGCTGGGCGGCGGCGCTAGCTTCCTCGTAGGTGGCGCGCTTCGGCTCGGCCGCCGCGGGTCCCTTGCAGGGCTTGGACTTGTGACTGGCCTTGGCCGCGGCCCCGGCCTTGGCCTGGGCCATCGCCGCGTCGTTGTCGCTCGCCCCCTTGAGTTTACTGATGAACTCGTCCCCTCGAGCGACCGCGGCGCGGAGAGCTGCGGGCACTTGGCGGCCCTCGCCTCGGATCTCGCGCAGGGCGCGCTCGATCCAGCGACTTGCCCAGAGGCCGCAGCTCCAACCATCCACTTGGCACCGTCTGTGGCTCGGCGCTGGGAAATGCCCGCCAGGGCCATTGGCGCCGAGCTCGCGGAGGGCCTCCGCGGCGGCCTTGGGAGG
The DNA here is from genome assembly GCA_963575745.1 of Prorocentrum cordatum. Lineage (NCBI taxonomy): Eukaryota > Dinophyceae > Prorocentrales > Prorocentraceae > Prorocentrum > Prorocentrum cordatum. Next base: position 35,321 of record CAUYUJ010022084.1, on the reverse strand, counting down.
CCACGTGCGAACCCTACCCGCGATATCTGAGGAGGAGGAGGGCGGGGCGCACTTCGCTCGGCAGCTCCCGAGCAAAGTGAACCCCACCTTCCCCCCTCAGAAATCGCGGGGGCGTGGGTTCGCATGTGGCCCTTTTGGGCCTGCTGGGCGTTCTCGGACGGCTGCTCGAGGGCGTCGCGGTAGTCCACGTCGACGCTGCCCCCGTCGATCCCCATGGCTTGGCGGGAATTGCCGCCAGTGCCCCCTGCCCAGGGCGCCTCCAGGATTCGCTCCAAACGGGGGCGAAACGCCGGGGGCACCCTGGGGCGGGGGGGCATTGCAGCAACCGCACGTGTAGTGCGCGGACGCCTCGGAGTGCACGCAGACCAGCGCGTGCTGGGCCTTGTCGACCCTCTCGGCCCAGCGTTTCTGTCCCTCGGGCTGCTGGGCGGCGGGCGCGTCCTCGCCCTGGCCCTCTCGAGCCCAGGCGACGGCCGCCGTGGGCTCGACCGCCAGCGCGTTGTCGGGGGCGCCCACTCGCTCCTCGATCTCGCCCATCAGCGCGTGCACCGTGCCCAGCTCGAGGGTGTCGCCCTTGACGATCTGCTCGCAGTTCATGATCGCGTACTCCTTGGCGAGCGCGGTGCGGCGAGCGTGTCTTGTCTGGCGCCAGTCGAGCTTCTGCGGCATGGGGAACTAGTCCTGCTCGATCGTGACCTGTGGCGCTCGGGATTCGCTGGCGCTCGTTAGCTTCCGCCTGCTGCCGCTTTCCTTCCGCCTGCTTCTGCTCCGCGTTGCTCCCGCCTGCTTCCGCCTGCTTCCGGGCCGCGCGTTGCTTCCGCTTGTTTCCGCTTTCATCCTTTTTCCTGTCGGCCTACTGCCGCCTGCTTCCGCCGCCCCGGGCAGAAAGCAGGCGGAAGCTAACGAGTGCCAGTGGCCATCGAAGCCTTGCTGCTGTTGATCTGGGAGATCGCCGCAGTCTCCACCTCGAGGACGCGCAGGCGGCACTCGTTCTCGGTGCCCAGGACTCGCCAGACGTCCTGCACTCAGCCGCGCCTGCCCTCGCGGTTGCCCTCCTCGGCGACGCGCGCCGCCTTGCCGTGCCAGGGGGGCGCTCCTCGCAAGCCTCGAGGCCGCTTCTCTGCTTGGCACTGTCCTGCTTCTTAGCGTCCTTCTCCGGTTATTCTGCTTGCTGTTCTTGGAGAAGCTCGCTTGCGCCTTCGGCTGCCTGCCTGCGAGCTTCGCCTTGGCCGCGCCTCTGCTGAGGTGCTCGAGCGAGGTCTCGCCGCCAGCCATGTCCTTCTTGCGCTGCCACTTGCGGGCGTGCTTGCCCAGGAACTGGCCCGCGAACTTGGACGCCCACCTGTTATTGCGTTTATTTGTCCGTTTCAGCTTGATCCTGTTTTCGGGGGCGTGCGGGATTGCGATGTCCTTGATTCGCTCCTCTGGCGGTTGGGCATGTCCTTCTGCTCGTCGGTGAGCTCGAGGTCCAGCTCTCGGAGCTCCAGGAGGCAGGGGTTCTCGCCCTCTTCGTAGTCCCTCGGCAAGTCGTCGTTGTGGAAGCAGTCGCCGTCGAGGGCGCTCCACTCGGGCACTGGCGGCGCGCCCTCGGGCCTGCTCTGGATGCCCTCGGGGCGCTCTTTCGACAGGTTGTTCTCGATGCCGCGGCCGGCCTCGGTGGAGTAGCTCCGCGGCCCCATGCCCGTGACCACCTCGAGCTCGCCTCGGTCGGCCAGAGCACGAGCATCTGGTTGGCTTGCATCCCCTGGAGCGGCACCGCGCCCTCGTTCTGCTCGCGGGCGCGGGCGTGGGCCTCGGAGACGCAGTAGAGGCGCCCGTAGGGTCCCCATTGCGTCGGAGACTCGTGCTCCTTCTGAGGCTTGGCCTTTTGCCTTCTGGAATGGGGACGCTGAAAGAAGCCAATGGTTGTAATCCATTCCAGCGCGATACGCGATTTCAGTTTTCAATGTTTTTCTAACCTTGGCTGTGTTTCTCTCGTTCAGGTTTTTTGTTTTTTGTGTGATCTGCATGTCAGGAATTTCAGAATTCCTTGACATGTCCCTGTTGTTTTTCCTGTTTTTCGCTCCAACGCCGATTAGGAATGCGCACTTTCGTTCGAAGATAGAAGTGTGATTTCGTTTTTTCCCGCCGTAGGCCTTCACGCATTATTATAATTTTCTCATCGTTACGATATGATTTGTACCTCCAGCTTTTATTCGGGCAGAATTGGGGCCATTCAAAGGATAGGGCCATTCAAAGGATGGGGTCATTCAAAGGAAGAGGAATAGGAGGAGGAGGAGGAGGAGGAGATGGGATATTGAAATGCCCACAAGTCGGCTGCTCACGCGCTAGGCGGGCCGCGAGGCCAGCGGAATCGCTGTGGGTAAATGTTGGCTCACGCGCCTGGCGTGACCAATTGGGGAGGGAATGGTCGCCGGCGTGTTTTCTCTGCGCAAGAGGGCCGACGGTTGGGCGTGCGTTTTGAAAAGGGCCGCCCTCATACGTTAAGGGATCCTCGGGGTGTCTGAGGCGCGTAGGATATCCAGGGGTGTCTGGGCACGCGGGTGCGTTTGAAAAGAGCCGCCCTCTTACGTTAAGGGATCCTCGGAGTGTCAGAGGTGCGTGGGATGTCCAGGGATGTCTGGGCACGCGGGGAAGTGAAGGGAGAGAGGGAGAAGTAGTTTTTTTGTTCGGCGTCTGAAGGCGCGTTGGCCCAAGGCCCGAGCCTTCAATTCAATGCTGCAATGCAACACACAAGTGTAATTGTTGGATCAGTGAAGCGGCATTCCGTCCTTGTCGATGGCCAGTGCACATTCGATACTAGATCGTTGGCAAGATGTGCAAGTGATATATCTATTGGGATGTCGGGTGGCCTGGATCAGAGTCAGCAGACAACCATGCGCTCGAATGCTCAGCGCATCGTCTCAGATATGGTAGTACGTCGTGACGGGCCTGGTGGTGTGTGTCTCACGATAAACGATTTGTTTTCAGCTTTACAACTGCTGGATATTAAGACCGTGTCTCTGTGCATTTTAAATGTGATAGAACGACAAGTCAGAGATGCACAACTAGCCGCGCCTGCTGCACCTGTTGTTCCTGTTGTTGACCCTGTCGACCCTGCTGTTCGAAGGGGCGGCAGAGGCAGAGGCAGAGGCCGCGGCAGAGGCCGCGGCCGAGCCAGAGGCAAGGCAGCAGCCCGTCCCTGTGATGTTGATGCTCGCGATGCTCAAATCAGGATTCTGAAAGACAAATTGAAAGAGAAGAGCCTCAAGCTGCGTCGTTTTCAAATGAATGCTCGTCATTGGAAGGGTGAGGCCAAACACTTGCGGACTAAGTTGTCGTGTGAGCACAAGCGCCATGCTGAGTTTGCTGAGCGGGTGACGATGCAGCGTCAGAGGAAACGCAGGGGCGTTGCTCAAAAACCATGGTTGAGTGTACGCGGCGGCTACTCGATGGCAGTGCGCCGCAACAATGGTCACACTGGTTCGAAGTGCATGCAACTGCAGTTCATGCGCCCGACAAGTAAGGACGTGATTCCACGCTGGGAACGCCTATTGGGGACGTGCTGTGTCATGCTATCTCAAGAATGGTACAGGTGCCAGTACGACCGAGTAGCAGCTGGCATTGCATCAAGGATCAACGCACCGATCCCCGCAACAGCGGACTCGCCCGGGAAGAAGTTCTCGTATGAGATCAATTCTATCGCAGGGGATGCAACCAATACCGCGGTGAGGGAGCACAAAGCCCACACATGTCGCATTGTGAGTAAGTTCCATTTTGTGCAGCAGGACGGCGACGAACCTGGCCTCCAATACAACGAGTGTCAAGAGGTCTGGGCTGACCTGATGCAAGTTCCAAGCTCCGCTGGGGGAGTCGAATGCAGGTCAATGTATTTAAAGCAGTGCAGATCTTCTGGGCTTCGGGACTGGCTGGACGAGTCTACGTGGCTGTGCCAACCAGCATTTACTGCCGACACGAGCTCAGAGGGGATTGATTTTGAAGCGTTGCATTTACGGTGCTTCGTATGGGCAAGCGATAGGGGATCCGACCAAGCCAAAGCTGACAGGCTCATCTCGGATGATATTGCTAGGCAGTTGTTTACACTGACGTTTCGCGCTTGGTGTTTGCGCCACCAGTTACACCTGTGCGTCAAGCGGCACCTGGAGTTCATGGACGACATCAAGCACTTCAGCAATTGCGCGAAGATTTGCAATCTGTGGAGATCTAGCGGCGTAGCACGTCGCGTATACGATGGCTTCGTTGGTGTGGCTGGTAAGCATGTCGCTGATCACGTGGCCAAAACACTCCCCCCCAGAGCCCTGAGAGGAAGATGGTCATCCATTTCTAAGCTCGAGCTGTTTATTCGCAGATGCGGTCGCGAACACCTTCCCCGAGCAATCGAGTTTGCATTGAAGAAGATTTCAAACAACAAGCAATCCAGCCGCGGCCCTCTTCTGGCTGAGAGCGATGATGACACTCCAGAGGCATATCAAAGGAAGCTTGGGAGATGGCGGCAGGACGTTCTGGCGGCAGTTGCTTCGGACGAATTCTGGCTGGGGCTTGAAATTGCCAGCGTGACCCGCAGCCCCATCACGATGATTGAACGATGGCAGGAGCGACAGCAAAACCCAAGCAAAGCAAAGGGCCATGATATGTTTGTCCTTGTGACTGATATGAGATTCCAAGTTGAAAAAGAATTTGATAACTTGTTTTCATCAGCCTCGTGGGGGGTGCTTTTCGACCCGGCTTCGTACGAGAACATGGACGGCGGCATTGATGTCAACCAAGACGATTGGGTGCATAGAGCAGTTGCAAGCATTCTTCAGCTGGCTGTCGACTTTTTCCATCGAGTTGTCCTCCCTTGCGAGATTTGGCCACGGCTTCTGATGTGGTTGATAGCGAGTCCCTGGAATATGGAATGCGACGCCAGGATGCATGTCGCCGACGAGCTTCTACGTGCACCTCCACAGGCACTTGACCTGACTTGCCAGAAAATCAGAATCATTTTCAATGACGAATTGCGCAGGGCATGTGAGACTGGACTGCTCACCCCGTGCTTCTTCGAGTTCCTGAATGACGTGGCTGCGTCCTGGCGCACGCACACCCAGGACTTTGGGCGGATAGTAACGGGGGCAAGGAGGGAGAGGATCGATAACTAGTTGGAAATTGTGTCGGCCACGCTTGCCACTGAGCAAGCTCCGCAGCAAGTTGGAAGAGGGCCTCCTCGTCGGGCCTAGGTGGGCGACTTGAGCAAACGAGCAAGCACCTTGAGCCAAACTTGCCACGAACATGAGGAGGAGGAGCGGTGGTAGCAGCAGCGGTGGCAGCAGCAGCGCGAGCAGGAGGAGCAGGAGCAGGAGGAGGAAAGTAGGAGGAGGGCGGAAGGGAAGAAGGGGAGCGAATCGGATGAACAGGAGGCATGAGGACGACGTGGCGACGACGAGGGCGCGAACCCCAGGACGTGGAAGGCGCGAACAGCAGCATCAAGACCATGACCAAGATTGCGCCCAACACCGATTGGCCCTTACTGTCCTCTCGTCATTCAATCAAGCGACTGATCCACACTTTACCGTCCATCGATGACAGAGAGGACGCTCCTACTTCCCACTCCGGCCTCCTCTCCCCTGCCTCCTCCTCCTCCTGCTCCTGCTCCTCCTCCGTCCCCTCAGTCATCTCATCCTCCGGGGGGGCCACTGGGAGACGGGAATCTCCCGGGAATCTGTCTAGGTCAGCTCTCTCGGGCTCTCGGCCTTATCTGGCCCTCCCCTGTCGCGCTCGAAGGACGGGGGGATGGGGCAGGGAGGAAACAGGTCAAAGGAGCTGACCTTTACTGGTTCTCGCCAGCCACTCCCCCTCAGTTTCACGCACGCCCCCTGCCCCTGAGGAACTCGTGGAGGAGTGCGTGCGTCTCCACGACCGTGCAAGGGCAGCCTTGAACGATGAGATCCAGAGTATGAGATCCAATCGTAATTGTGACGACCCAGCCGAGGGCAGATGGGACTTCCCCAACCCACAAAATGATCCGTTGACCCCGCCGCACAACATGATAGAAGCCCAGGTAAATATTAGCTTGAAGCAACGTTTGTCCCACGTTGACAAGAAATCGTCTGAAGCACTTGCGGCTATATTCAATAACACCATGGAGCTGGCAGATTTCCCCCAGGTTCATACGAAAGAACACTGGACCCCTCGGTACGCATTCATATTCAGAGCACGGCCCCTGGACTCGGAGTGCAGGACGCGCGTGTGGATACCTGCGCTGCTGTATGCGAGGTTGCACTGGTGCGTGGAGGCCATGCTGGCTCCCCTAAATGACGAACCCTAGAAGCCTGGCCACTTTCACTGATGAGGGCGAGGGGGGGGGAGGAGGAAGGGGGAAGAAGATGATCAGAAGGATTACGACGTCGAGGAGGTCGGGGATAGGATGAGCAAGAGGGGGGGCAGGGGGAGGAGGAGGAGGAGGAAGAGGAGGAGGAGGAGGAGGCGGGCCGACCCCCTCGAGATCCTTTGGATTATAATGCGCCTCAGATCAGCAGTAGAGTAGGCGAGAGGGGGCCGTCCTTAGCGTGTTAGTGCTACCCAAAGGCAACCTTTGACGAGGGCTGGGGGGCTGCCGGCTTCAGATGCGCGGGCAAGGTCGAGCTCGTTCGACCTCTCGAGAAGAACCCATTCCTAAACGCTGTTCATCAGGAACGTCAGTTCGCTGGAGAGGGAGGCCAGCTCGAATGTCGCGTTGCGCGCTTGGTCTGGACTCTTGGGTCTCTCACTGAGGCTATCGTGATCACTGACGTCGGTGTGGAACTGACCCCTCGTCGAGCACCAGCCAGGAGGCGGCATTGCAAAAAAGAAGCGGCACTGGTCTGCTGCCCATTCCAAACGTTTCGGGGCCCGCCCCCTCCCCCCCCCGCACCCAGCTCCCCGCGGAATTGGGGGCGAGAGATCGAGGTCCGAAGGCTTTTGGGGACAGGGGCGTCTTAACGTCAAAGAGGAGGGGTCACTTGGGGCCTCTCTGAGAGCCTGCCTGGGCGCTGGCAACGTTGACGTTCCGAAGAAGCGGGGAGAGGGAGGCGATGAGGAGGAGCAGGAGGAGGAGGAGGGAGGAGGAGGAGGAGGAGGAGGAGGAGGAGGAGGAGAAGGAGCAAGTGCAGAGCAGCCTGCTATCACCGTCAGCCATGGGCTATGACTGGGGGGGGGCGGACGCGTCGCTGACTCTCCAGGGGGGGGGCCCTGGTGACCGAGGTACCAGCGATCTGCGGGGGGGGGGGCCCCCTGGAGGGGCTGGGGCGCAGCTCCTCAAGTCTCCAGGTCGATGCTGACGATTTGTTGGACGCTGCGCGCGCTGTACCCGAGAAGGATTTCGATGAGGAGGAATACGATGAGGCAGCTGAGGCAGCTGCTAAACACGCAGACGCTCGATTGGCGGCAGACGTTATGGAGGCTGTTCTTCACGCTTCGCGCATCCCCACCAGCCCATCCCAAAAGAGCCGCCATGCGAGTCGCCTTGATGGGGAATCTGGGAAGCCATCTTGGACGTCTTGGATGCCTCTTGAGCCGTCTTTGGGGCCCTCGTAGGGCCGTCTTGGGGGCCTCTGGAGCCGCCCTGTGAATCTGTGGGCCTCCTGGAAGGCCCTCTGGGAGCGGCCTCCTGGGAGCTCTGGAGGGCCTCTTGGGGTAATCTTGGAGGCCATCGGAAAGGGCACTCTGACCCGTCGTGCCCCCCCCCCCCCCCCCCGTCCAGGTCCAGAGGGGGGGCGGGGGGGCAGGGCGCCCTCCCCGAAGAGGAAGGAGAGGTTTATAAGCGGAAAGAAAGAACTTGTTAAACCGTCTGCGCCCAAAGGGCTGGTGGGATTAGGATCATCGATCAGGGTGGCGGTGACGCAGTGGGCGGCCGCGGTGACGGTGATGATGACTCCTGGTTAGGAGAGCCAGCAGGAGAGGAGTTTGTTGAGGCAGTGCTGCATGCTGCGCATGCGGCTGATTTGTCTGCAGAGCCAGATGCGCCCGATGAGGTGCCGCCTTGCCCTCCCGATCCGCCTGTGCCTGCGCCTGTGCCTGCGCCGGTCGTCACTCCTGGCTGCAGGGCGTTCATTGATTCATGTGCCAAGGGTTTGTACAGAACTGTAGATGCGATGATGTGGGCAACAGCTGCGGATCGATTGGCCTTCAAAGTTGAAGCTGTCTCATTGGTTTATGTGAAGCCACGCGGCGACGCCGATGCCATGCGTGGAGAGTCTTCTCTATTCCTGGTTGATTCGATTGACCCAGTTACTTCTTTTCCTAGCAAAGGCAGGTTCATAAGGACCAAGGGTAATGATCATATAGTGCAGTGCGTACCTGCAGTCTCCAGAGAGGACGTGCAAGGTAGATTCGATCAAGACGGCGGGGATATGATTTCAATCATCCCTAACACAGGCTCGAAGTCGGTCAGGGCCATTCATTTGCGAGAACCGCTGGACCCTAGAGCGGTTCGCCTGCTCAAGATGTTTGGCACGCATTCGACGACAGAAGATGTCATCTGCGACATTTGTCACAAACCAATCAACGATGACGAGGCCAAAGAGCCTCATCCTTTTCCATCGTGCGCCATATGTGCCAGCAGCACGCACGAAGCGTGCTTCTCCCTGTTTGAATCAGACAAGGGTGTGTGTGAGACAGCGTCAGCACACATCGACCGCACGTGTGCAGAGATGTTTGGTTATCCTCAGGCTGCCGCAGACATAGCGAATCACGCCTGTGGAGTATTTAGAGGCGCTGTGGCGTCTCTGCCAAAGTGCGCATGGTGCAAATCGTTCTTCCTTATTTGACCAAGCCGTGCAACGTTGCACAGCTGGCGAGCGAGGCGCTTGAATGGAGTGGTTCCCTCTCTCCTCACCTTGGGACCAATGGGGCATCTTGGGACCAATGGGGCATCTTGGGACCAATGGGGCATCTTGGGACCAATGGGGCATCTTGGGATTAATGGGGCATCTTGGGATTAATGGGGCATCTTGGGACTAATGGGGCATCTTGGGACCAATGGGGCATTTTGGGACTAATGGGGCATCTTGGGACCAATGGGGCATTTTGGGATCAATGGGGCATCTTGGGACCAATGGGGTATTTTGGGACCAATGGGGCATCTTGGGACCAATGGGGTATTTTGGGATCAATGGGGCATCTTGGGACCAATGGGGCATTTTGGGATCAATGGGGCATCTTGGGACCAATGGGGTATTTTGGGACCAATGGGGCATCTTGGGACCAATGGGGTAAAACTAACATCCCCTGGCACCCATGAGTGCGTCTTGAGTAAACTGGCGACCTTGAGCAACATGACAAGCTTCGGAGTTAAGGAGGAGGGTGATGATGAAGCAACATCAACGACAGGATGAGCAGGGGCCAGAGCAAGCAAGCAATTCATTTAGGGCGGCTTTGAATCCTTTGAGCTCCTTGGAGTAACCATGAGCAGGGGCCAGAGCAAGCAAGCAATTCATTTAGGGCGGGCCTTTGAGCTCCGTAACCAGGCCTTGGTTAGGGAGGGCCTCCCTAACCAGGCCTTGGTTGGTTAGGGAGGGCCTCCCTAACCAGGCCCTGGTTAGGGAGGGCCTCCCTAACCAGGCCTTGGTTAGGGAGGGCCTCCCTAACCAGGCCGGTTAGGGAGGCTAACCAGGCCCTGGTTAGGGAGGGCCTCCCTAACCAGGCCTTGGTTAGGGAGGGCCTCCCTAACCAGGCCTTGGTTAGGGAGGGCCTCCCTAACCAGGCCTTGGTTAGGGAGGGCCTCCCTAACCAGGCCAGGGGCCGGCCTTGGTTAGGGAGGAGGGCCTTGGTTAGGGAGGGCCTCCCTAACCAGGCCTTGGTTGGTCCCTAGGGGAGGGCCTCCCTAACCAGGCCTTGGTTAGGGAGGCCCTCCCTAACCAGGCATTGGTTGGTTAGGGAGGGCCTCCCTAACCAGGCCTTGGTTAGGGAGGGCCTCCCTAACCAGGCCTTGGTTAGGGAGGCCCTCCCTAACCAGGCATTGGTTGGCTAGGGAGGGCCTCCCTAGCCAGGCCTTGGTTAGGGAGGGCCTCCCCAACCAGGCCTTGGTTAGGGAGGGCCTCCCTAACCAGGCCTTGGTTAGGGAGGGCCTCCCTAACCAGGCCTTGGTTTGGGGGCCTTTGGGGCCTAGGGAGGGCCTCCCTAACCAGGCCCTGGTTAGGGAGGGCCTCCCTAACCAAGCCTTGGTTAGGGAGGACCTCCCTAACCAGACCTTGGTTAGGGAGCCCCTCCCTAACCAGGCATTGGTTTAGGGAGGCCTCCCTACCAGGCCTTGGTTAGGGAGGGCCTCCCTAACCAGGCTCCCTAACCAGGCTTGGTTAGGGAGGGCCTCCCAACCAGGCCTTGGTTAGGGAGGCCCTCCCTAACCAGGCATTGGTTGGCTAGGGAGGACCTCCCTAGCCAGGCCTTGGTTAGGGAGGGCCTCCCTAACCAGGCCTTGGTTAGGGAGGGCCTCCCTAACCAGGCCTTGGTTAGGGAGGGCCTCCCTAACCAGGCCTGGTTAGGGAGGGCCTCCCTAACCAGGCCTTGGGTCGGGGCGGTCTCCCTCACGACGGCTTGGTCAGTGAGGCCCTCCAGGGCCAGGGCTTGGTCAGGGATTCCCTCCCGACCAATGCTTGGGGCACATGAGCGCATTGCGCTGCACCGCCCAACATAGATTGCATCACATAGGCTGCGAACAACACTGACGTCCTGTGAAGTCTTGGGCCCGAGCGACACTTTGCGTGGGAAGCCATGCTCTCTGTGATCCCACCACCACTACATACGAAAGGAGACCCTGTTGTGGTGGCACATCTCGCTGACTCTTTTCGATGGGCCCAGACTGCATTAGAACGAATTGATGCTAACCCAGTGGAGGTCGTAAGCTTGTTAACATCGCGTCGCATATCTACCAGTAGTTCTTTTTATGGTATCGGTGCACCAGAAGTTGCAGACCAGATCATCATGAATGTTGTCAGGGTATTTGTTCAGCAACACCATGATCCTAATCTCGGCGCTGTGCCGACGCCCCTGGAGCTGGTGAACGAATGGGGGATTGAGAAAAATAGGAAGTGCAACATGGAAGTGCTGCACGCTCGGTCCCGCGACAGCTCAGCCGGCCCAAAGCACATGTTTAAAGATATCTGTTCGTTCCTCCCACGTGTATGGAAGCAACGATGTGGGCTTGTGAGGGGTGTCAAGCCATGGTCGCGGTCTCGCCTGGCACAGGAGCTACCCTTTGCTACCATGAAGCTGTCTGCGTACTGTCTCACTTGTAAGCAGAGCTGTTCACTTACGCGGGCGCACGTGCACCGAGCAGGATCACCATGTGTACATCATAGCAGTTTCGGCGATCGTAGGCAGGATTCAGGGGAGAGCCACTTCTTGTTCTGGGTCTGGTGCGCGATCATGAGGATGCTGTTGAACCCCATCATCATACACGAGAACGTTCCAGGGTTTGGGCTTAGTGATCTCAGGCGCACGCTTGGAGATCTCTATTGGATCATACGCGTGCCTATGACCCCTACTGAACTGGGCTGGCCGACTGCTCGGGATAGACAGCTCGTGTTGCTCGTGCTCAAGTCGTGGTTGTCGCCCGTCTTGCAGCAGATGGGCGTCGCAGAAGAGGAAGACAAGGTTTTTGATGCTCTGCAATTTCCTGCGATCATTGGCGATCTTTGTGGCCGTCGCACAGACGTCACCTTCAAGTGGGACGCCTTCCTCACTGCAGAGCCCGCAGAGGTCGAACATGAAAGGCGATGGTCTGCAAATCGGCCAGCTGTTCAGCAACGCTGGGCTGGGGTTAGCGGCATCTATAGTAATGACAAGTTCAAGGACCGTATATGACAAACCTTGTAAACAGCGTCAGGGTTCCTGTTTTGTTTCCGTCGGTCTGGGGCCCTTGGCGGCCCTTGGGGTCGGAGAGCATGGGTCGAGGGGCCTTCAAGGGTCGAGGGCTCCCGCGATGTGTTGTTTTAATTGTCCAGTCCAGGACCCCAGGGATTCCTTCTTGGGCAGCATCACGCTTGGCGAGAGGAGTAGGTACTCTCTGTACATGAAGAAGAACCCCTGGATGGCGTGCAATGTCAACCAGAACCCAGACAAGCGGGTTGTGAGGGTGCGTGCTAACGGCGCTCTGCCGACTCTGACCAAATCGGGAGGCTTGCTTATGCTTCCTCAAGGTGTCCCAAGATTTGGAGGCGTAAATCCAAGGTGGTTTGTACCTTCGGAGCTCTGGCTCGCAATGGGCTTCCCAGTTCGTGAGTGGGCCAGTGAAGCATGTGGGTCCACAACATGCATGTTCTCAGAAGGTTCCGTTCCCCCAAGAGGCAGGACCCCCACTAGCCAGCGCTCTCAAGTTGGCAACACCATCCATGTAAATGTGATAGGTGCTATGACGCTATCAGTGTTGCTCAGAATGCCTTTTCTCGGACTGACTGTGCAGCCCTCCCAATCAGCCTCTGTGAATTCACCTGTTCAGCGGTCGTTGCGTTTGCTGTTGAGTAGCTCCTCGCCCACCTGCGCTGGAGTGCCAGGGAAGCGGAAGCTTGGATAGTAAGTAAGTTGACATAACTTTCGTTGGTGTATAGACAGTGTATAGGCGTTGTCTGAGCATAGGAGCTAGGGACACCTGAGACCGCGGCCCTCAAGGAGATCCACAGCGAGACCCCAGCTCTAGAGGCTCTAGAGGTAGTTCTAACGTGCCCAAGACCCCAAGACCCCATGAACAGGAAGCTGAGCTCTCTGATTCCTCTCTGCGCCTAGGTTTCCTCACCATCTCACGCCACCAGGGGTGCGAAGATAATCGTATCAGCGCGCTGCGGCCTGGGCTAGGTAGGCTGCCCTTCATCAGGGATGCGACGGCGTGAAAGGGCCCTTTGAACGGGAAGTCAAGCTATCCGAGTTGCCTTTGCGTCTAGGTCCCCAACCTCTCTCAGGCTGCCAGGGGCGCGCAGATAATCGCACCTCGCGCGCCGCGGCCGCTGGGCTAGATAAGGCTGCCTTTCACCAGAAGGAGATGCGAGGGCGCGATGCGAGAATGTAACCTGAGGCGCGTTCGAAGGGCCTTTGAGCCAGACCTCTCTTCCCATCACGTCGGCGCTGCCCACGGCCATATTTCCCGAGTGACTTTGTGTCCTGGCAAGCAAGCCAGCCAGGCCGCATATCGACTGAAATTCGTTCTTCTCCTGCGGGGGATCCATGGATCCAATGGCGGCTGGCGGAGACGACGTGCTCGGCCAGCCCTTGGACATTGGCCCCTTCGATGAGGGGCCTGTGTCGTTGGAGGACAGGTATGCGCTGACCGGGAGGCTCCTCCAGGACGTCGCGCGGTCGAAGTACCTCAACCCACAACAGGACTGCAGCGGTAGCAAATCAAATGGCAACTCACCAGGAGGATGGAGAGGAGGAGGATGAGGAGGAAACAGCCGAGTTTCTCGTTCGAGCGTCCGCTGTTGGATGGGCTGGTGGGGATGCGCGCGAAGCGTCGAGGATTGGAGTGGAACCCTGCCCCCACCCACTATCCCCGAAGACCCCGCCGTCACCCCGACAATAGGACCACCCCGGCCCTAGAAACAGTTCAAGTGTATACCCAAGGACTCTGGTATAATTCCCCCTCCTCCGACACTTTCTGAGTCAAATTATCAACCCGACCTCCTAAGGCTTAGGAGTTCGGGCTCAGGAAGTCAAGCTTAGTAAGCTTGTCTTGTTTTTTGGTAACTGATGTTCCCTCAGGAGAACATCACGCTCCCCTTTTTCGCTGACGACGGAGAGGAGCTCTGGGCGAGGCATGAGCTGAACCAGGACCGCTCTCAGAGCGCGACAAGGGAGAAGTACGTGGAGTCTCTGAAGATCAACGGGTGGCTGCTCGGACAGCGAGGGGAGATTCTCTTCCAGTATGGCGGGCAGTACAAGTCCAGGGTCTCGACCAACGTGTACCGCAAGTTCAGGTGCATCGGAGGAGCGCACTTGATCGAGGCCTTCTACATCGCCCTCAGGAGAGATCATAATAACAAGCAGCTGGAGGCCACCCTCAAGGGCGGGGTTCCGAATTGCACGGAGATCGTGACGAACGCGCCCAAGGACGCAATCATATTCTTCAAGGATCTTTCGAACACTCTCCACGGCGTGGCTAGTGCGACTGGCTTTGTGCAACTCTATTCGAAAATACCTGATATGGTGGACGGCTGGGCCAATCATTGGAAGGCAAAAAGGAAAGCCGCGATTGCGGCCGGCAAGGGCCAACCGAAGCGGCGGAAGCTCGGCAGGAAGACTTCCCAACCAGAGGAGCCCCCCGTGCCTGATCTTGAAGATGCTGATGCGGCGGGCAGCGAGCAGGCCGATCCGGGTAAGAACAGCGAGACTGACCAGTGGGCGTGGCTGCAGAGGGCGTTCCCAAAAACGTTCTCGTCTTTCATCCTGTACAAGCGGTGCCGCGCGCTGAAGGCTAAGCTATCGATTGGGGATTCACCAACCATCTGGGACAACTTCGAGGCACGCATGAATGCCACCTGCGAGTTCACGGACATCGGCGATATGAAACTGCACGAGGCCCTTATGGCAGTGCAGTGCCAGGTTGTTTTGGCCCTGCAGACTTTACCTGAGAAGATCTTCAAGATGCTGGCCTTGCCAATCCTGTGTCTCACAGTGCCTTCGACTGACAAGATGCCCTTCCTGCTCAAGAGCACGACTGATGCCCTCTCTCTACAGATGGGCCTCCTACCTGCGAAGGTTGCCACGCAAGGGGCGCCGTTGAAGGCGCCGGCAGCCAAGGCCAAGGCAAAGGCGAAGGCAGCCGCACAAAGCGGGGGCGGTGATAACATTACTGTATTTGAGGACTGCTTGGATATCATCGAGAGATGCAAGCGCAACGCTGTCCATGTCGGAGAGACTGCGTCTGACATGGCCATCGCCTACCTCGTCGAGTTCTTAGTGTTCAAGTTCACTACAGTCACTGTTGGCAGTAAGAAGTTGAAGATCAAGACCTACAGCAAGCTTCGAGGCGCTCTTGCCCAGCACTGCGTTGCTGCTCACACGTTCAAGGAGGACGAGACGCATGAGCACCTGCGCGACCTTGGCATCGGCACTGATCCGCAGGCCGGCGCTGAGGGCGAAGAAAAGGAGGCACATGAAGATGTCAAGGAAGAGATTGTTCTGGGTCCAGCCCCGAACGGCTGGAAAACCGAGGAGTTGAAATTGATATGTGAGTTTCTCAAGGATGAGCCGAACATCGTCACTGACGCAGAGAGTCTTTGGGGCGAGTTTTCAATGTACGCTTCGTCAGGTACAGAGACATTCCAGACAATTGCTTCTGTAACTCACCTCGTGAACCGCCTTTCCAAAGCGATGCAGTCAGTGTGGGCAGACGTGACATGTCCACTTGGCAAGCAGAGCATGCTTCTCGCAGACATGGGTGAGGTCACTGAGTCTGAGCTTACGGACTGCCAGATCAAGGAGAGCTTAGCAACAGAAGAAAAGTGGATGGGTTTCTTCATTGCGCTGTTCCCCATCGTGGAACAATGTATTCCATCGAACCTGGTCAAGTCCTGCAAGATGCTCGTCGCCTGCGTCGACGAGGCTGCCCTGACGGATAATCAAAGCGTCAAGCTCAGCCTTGCTCTGAAGGACGTTCACTACGTCGTTGCAGAATTTGCCGAGGCCAGCGGTGACGCCTTGTCAACAGTTGGGTTTCTAATGGAGCTTCGAGCTGCGTTGACTGTTAAACTACTCGAGGAGATTAATTCCGCACTCAAGACCAAGACGAAGAGCAACAAGGAGTATGTTTTCATCAGCCTGGCGAACTTGCTGAAGTCAATGTCTGCTGAGGTGGCGAAGCGCGACTTCTGCTGCGATGGCAAGAAGGATTGGACTGACTCCTGGGCGGCTGCCGCAGCCAAGGCATGCGAGCTCCTGAAGGACGAGGAGATCCGCAAGCGGCAGGCAGAAGAGTTGCAGAAAGAACGGGAGAAGAATGCTATCGAGCGGCGCAAGAAAGCAGAGGCTGAGGCGGCTGCACATGAAGCCGCACAGAAATTAGACCTGAAGAAGTTAACGCTGGACCTTCTGAAGGGCAAGGCTACTCAATGTGGAATCGAGCTCGTTGGCAGCGAGACCAAGACAACGTTGATCGAAGCAATTGTGAATCACCATAAGAACAAGGTCAAGCAGGAACCAGAGGATGAACAGGAGCATGGCGCGGCGGATGATAATACCAGCGCGACCTTCACTGAAGAGCAGTTGCGGCTCTTTGTGAGCCAGCCGCGCACGAGACCGGGAGCGGCCGCCACAGACGGTACAGATCAGGATCAGGCGGCAAAGCGCGAGAAGAACATCGCAGAGTTGGTCCGAGTATACGACAGCACAGCCTACCCAGCGATCACCTCTATCATGCCCGTGCATGATGCAGCAGTGGACAGAACTACGCTGGCAGCCCTGGTCACGATGCAGCTCCAGAAGCTCCAGGCTTTGAACCTGGATGCCATTTGCCTCAAGGTCAAAGCAGGGAGCTCCATCGCAGATTCAATCGGATCCAGTTTCAAGCCGAAGCTTTTCGTTGACTATGACAAGCTTGATTGGGATGCCTTTGCGCTGCCCTTGAAAGGCAGAGTGGTCTGCACCATCGGGAACGCTGGCCAGAAGTCCTTCTACGACATGGGCTCGATCGGCATCGACGATACAAAGTACAACATGATTGCCACTCCAGGCGACTTCGACCTGGGCTGGCGAGTCAAGGCGCTCAGTCCTGACAAGGAGGACATTCCCGCGCTTGTTCCGCACGCTATCGACGTGCAGCTGAAGGTGGCTGACATCAAGAGGGCACTGGACTTCACGGTCGAAGAAGGCGATGAACAGGATACATGCGCACTGCACGCTCAGGTCCTCAAGATGAATCCCGACTTCAAGAAAGAGATCGAGAACATGAAGATGGAGCGGCAGCAGCTTCACGACGGTGGCGAGACATGCGGCCCCTTCGTGTTCGAGCTCACCAGGGCAGCTCTACCAGGAGAGAAGGCAGCCTTCGAGGCGAAGGTTGAGAAGGCAAAGGGCCGTGAGAAGCAGAGAAAGGCCGCGGAGAAGCTCCAGACTGAATTCGACGAGGAGGCAGAGGGCGACGCTCGCCTGAGCGTGGATGAGCTGCTCTCTGTCGCGCCTCACGTGGTCAAGAAATAGCAGGCCTGGGCGGCCTGAGGGGTCCCGAGGAGCGCCCGGGAGGCGCCCGTGGCAGCCGTGGCAGACGGAGCGCGGAGCTCCGTCAGTTGACCAGTTGACTAGCCTGGTCGGCGCCTGGCTGACCTGGAATAGCAACAGAATCCATCATCACCTCATCCAACGAGGGCTCCGCTGAACCCTTTCGATGTTTTGCGATCCTTGATGGGAGTTCCGCCTGGCCCCTACCTCCTTTCTGGTCCTTCCTTATCCTCCGTCCTCCTTCTCCTCCGTCCTCCTCCTTCTCCTCCGTCCTCCTCCTTCTCCTCCTCCTCCTTCTCCTCCTCCTCCTCTTCCTCCTCTTCCTTGGGTCTTCTGTCGGCAGGGGCTGGCGGCTGGCGGGGGCCCCGATCCGCGTGAGGGGTCCTCTGAAGTGGGCGGCTTTGGTGGGAGAACAGACGGCCACGCGCTGAGGCCATCCGATATTCCTGACCCTTGCTTGGGATTCCGCCTGGCCCCGAGGACCCTTGGCGGGGATGGATTTCCGCCGAACCCAGACGACGACAACCAGGACGAGAAAGATGAGGAGGGGCCCGAGGGGGAGGAGGAGGAGGACGACGACGCGGAAGGAGGAAGAGCAGGAGGAGGAGGAGGGGGGCAGGACGGAGGATGAGGAGGATGAGGACGAAGGCAACCCTTGATGAGGATCCCGCGATCTCCAGAAGAAATTGTAAATAATATGTAGAAGAATGTCCCAAGCTCATGCATTATGCTTTTCAGTTTCATTGGTTTCACATGCTGTGAATTTTCCAGAATCTAGTGTGCGCCCTTAACAAAATCCCTGATTCTCCAACATACAAACTTCACGAAATACAGTTGTTTGGTTTGCCGACGCCTGCAGAATCTGTTTTTTCCTGAAGATCGACGCTTCGAAATTCCATTTTTTCGAAGGCCAGCGCTGGCCAGCACCTCAGGAATTTCGCAAAATCTTCCAGAGGAAAGAGCCGTTTTGGATTACAACCAGAGGCTACTTTCAGCGTCCCCACTTCTGGAACCAGTTTTGCTCCATGGCCCAGTGCATCTCGGTCTTGCCCTCTCGGATCTTGGCCTTGAGCTGGCCGTGCTCGCGGGCGTCGGGCCCCTGCCAGTAGTTTGCGACGTCAGGGGCCGTGGGCGCGCAGATGCTATTCTTGAGCCGCGCTCGCAGCGCCGCTGCTTCGGTCCACTGGCTCGAGAGGCAGGCTGCGAACACGAAGCTCTGGCCGTGCTCCTGCTCGATGAAATCGATGGTCCAGCTTGCCACCAGCTCGTCCGTCCAGGTTCTCGGCTGCACCCACACGTCGATGGCCTCGAAGACCCTCGCGCGTTCCGCCTCGGAGAACTCGAGCAGAGCGTTGCGCCAGCCCTTGAGCAGTGCTCCTAGGGGCTCGCCTGCTCGGAAGCGCTCCGTCTCGCCATCGCTCCGCTCGTGGGTGGCGTCTCGCCGCCAGGTGCCCCTTGGCGAAGAATGCCGCGGGGCCCAAGAGGCCAGCGAAGCCGGTCAGTAGGGGCAGTGCCGTCAGGGCGAGCAGCCAAGTTTTCGTCAAGCCAAGGCAAACCCACTCAGGAGGGGAAAAAAAACACAGACACCATCATTCGTCGATTCCCAGGAAAATATGGGGAACCATGGGGAGTGGGGGGAAGGCAAAAACCAAGAAGAGATGGGAACAGATGGGGAACCCCACTATTTGTGTGTATTTTTGTGTGTGTCCTGGGGCCCCTTCACACACATATCTGCGCCTTGTGTCGTGAACGAGTCGCACCCTCCTAATTGTTGGCTGCGTTTTCCGATGCACTTTTGCTTTGTGTGTGTGGCAGGACTGCCACGACGGAGCGGAGGCAGCCAGTGTGCGAGTGCGGACAACCGTCAGCCAAGAGCACAAACGACCTGAGCCGCATCGAGGGAGGCCATCTCCCTAGCTATCGTGGCCCTTCGGCCGCAGCGCTAGAGATCCGAACGTCTGCTGTCCGGCGAGAGGTTTGCAAGCGATGCGCTGACCAAGTCCTCTTGTACCAAGATGTTCCAGAGAGGGGCCTTGAGCCATCGAGCTCGCCTTCTGCCGCCAGTACCCACGCTCTTCCCAGAGCAGACGACCCTGAGAGAGCTCAGTTCGCCTCCATTCGTTCGGGACTACGTTTCGGAAAAGGGGGAACCTAAAACGTGCGCGGGCGACTCTTCACAAGGATCGGACATATTGACCGCAGGTATCACTTCCTACTTTGATCATTGTTGTTCTGATTGTCCAGGGGTCTGGGCAGCAGCCAGTTGTGTTCTGCTGAATTGATTGCCCGAGTGTTGCTCCAAAGCCATCCATCCCCTCCCACTTTCCCTCGTCATCCTCACTGCCCAGTCCCCAGTTCCCCCCGCAGGAGAACCTGGGGGGCAGCCTGAGGGACAGAGGGCCCGAAAAAAAAACCCGCGAGAGGGTGCGTGCCTAGGTACGGGCGAACCCGTGGGCCCCGACCTGGGGGTCGACTGGGGGCCTCCTCGCGCCGCACCCTGCCCAGGTCGCAGTCAGCAGCAGCGGCAGAGACGACCCATCCTGGGCGCAGACCCCATAGCTCTTGCGGTTGGGCTCGACATGCTCCTCGAGCAAGTGGCGGGGGGAAGGAGGAGGAGCCTCCTCCTTCCCCTCGGAGAATTATTGGATCCCCTCGGAGAATTCTTGGATCGGCGCTGGATCCAAAGAACCCGCGCGGAGCTCCGAGAAGTTATGTGTATGCCGTGTTTAGTTCCTCGACCCCTCCAGGAGGATGAGGAGGAGGAGGAGGAGGAGGAGGAGGAGGTAACTCTGCTCGACGAATGGGGGGTGCACCCAAGACAAGGCAAATTGGGAGATGCGGGAGCTGACGACCCGTCGCAAGAAGCAAATGGACCTACCACCCGAACCGATGCAGAGATGGCGCACCACGAGGAGGAAGAGTAGCCCCTCCTCCAGGAGAAAGGATTATCCAGGATCCCGAAACATGCTTTTGTTTTGCGCGTGTGCTCAAGATTTTGAGCTTCGAGATGCCTTCGGTAGCCTCCAGGAGGCGGGACCGCTGTGAGCAGAGCCGAGCCCCGACAGCGCGGAAACTGACGACTATTTGAACGATTTCGTGTGATTCTGCCACGTGTCGGGCGATCTCGTGGCAACCTCGTGGCACCGTGAGGGATGGAGGTGCAGAGTTCTCACGGGCAAGCACCCCGAGGGCGAAGGAGTGGTGTCCGGTGTGGTTCCAGCTGCGTACATGAGGCAACCGGTGTCCAGATTGAAAGCAAGTCCTCTGTGCCCCCAGGCCCGCCGTCGCGCTCGTCGGGACCGCCTGCGTGTTCGCGGCCTCCGCGTGCGCGTGGCGGCTGCGGGACTTCTGAGGGGCTGCCGGCCGTCTGGCCCTCCGCCTTCGGAACGCAGGCAGGGGCACAGGGTCGATCGCCATGAATCCTCGAGGAGCAGACAGTTGCTGGGCCTGCTTTCCACCACCACCATAAGTTGGAGGGGGGACGGCGTCCTCCTCCCCCTCTTCTTCCTCCTCCTCACCCTCCACCTCCTTTTCCCCCTCCAACTTATGGTGGTGGTGGTGGAAAACAGGCCCATCGACAGTTGCATAAGCATGATACAATTTTTGGAAAGCCGCGCATGTTTCTCGGATTGGCGCTGGGGCCCCCCTGGCGGCGCCTCCAGCGCCGCCCCTGGCACGCTCCGCGCGCCATGGAGGGAGGTCCAGCGCGGATCCACGAAATCCACGCGGAGCTCCAAACATTGATGTGCATGCCGTGTTTGTTGATCTGATGAGGAATGCCCTCGTTTCCACGCTTGGATTCGCTTCGGAATTGGGGTCAGGACGCGCCCCAGGGCAAGTCCGTGGAGTAGCGGTATGGATCTTTATTTTTCCCTCCACAAGCGGGTCCTGAGGCGTTCAGGTCTTGAGGTGTTTCGCCGTTGTCAGGCTTGCGGCGCCCCCCCCGGGCCCTGGGACCATCAAAGAATGACTCGGGACGAAGAGTTGGTCCCCTTCAGACCAGACGTGGCCTGTCCAACTGCGGCCGCTGTTCGTTCTGGGCAACTGTTGCCGTTGGGCATCGCACCCGCTTCTTCCGCACTTGGTGGGAGTAACAGCAGCTGGTTGGAGTGGCCAGTTCGGTCCTTGTCGATAGCCCTGTGCGCCTGGCCGTCGGAGCAAGCGCGCGCGCGCAGTGCCAGACTGGGGGCGCCGGCGCCGCAGGTGCGCCGGCCGGGGCCGAAGTGTCTTTGAATCGCGGCGTGGTCGGCGTGTCGTCCCCGAGCCAGAGGGCGAGCCCAGAGCCTCTGGAGGGCCCCGCGCTGGAAAGCATGCGCGCTCAAAGAAGGGTGGAGGGCTTCGCCGGCCGATGCCAGCGTCCTGGGGCCATGCGGGGCCCGTGGGGCCGTCAGGGAGCGATGCAGGACGAAAGTGTACCCAGGGAAGGGTGCGCGACGGGTTGCGAGTCCTACTCCTGCGGGTCTACCTGCACTCGGGGCTGGGGTGTCGGACGCCCCCGCCTGGGTTCACGCGGCTGCAGGCCTCCTTCAAGCTCAGAGCCCCGCAGTCAGTGTTTCTGAAATCAGCTGCAGCGGTACACGTTGGCTGTCAGGAGTGAGTATTTCTGGACTCCCGGATCCCAATCTGCTTTGGGCTTCTTCCTGCTTCAATCATAGAGTGCCTTCACCTTTTCCTTCCAGTTCAGGGGGGGAAGCCCAGTCTACTTCAGCGCCTTCCTACTTCATGTTTCTACCCACTACTTCGGAGTGAGTGGTAGGGTTTACATGTGGTTGCCCAGTTGGGTTGAGAGTTCCGGAGGGGATCGTGCCGCGAGAAGGGTCGTGCCTCCGGCCGGGTCTCTGGGTCTGTTTTTCGCTGCATCTTCGGGGGGCGTTGTCTCTCGTGTGACTTGCGGGCTGTTCCTGTGTTCGACGCGGGGCCGGCACGGATGCGGCGTGGAGTTGGCGTGGATAATTCGTGGATCCGACGTGACTTCGAAGCTGGTTCTGCAGGCTTGACGTGGGCTCGACGCGGACTCGACGCGGCTCGCGGCGCGACGGGACGGGCGGGGAGCCCGCGCAGGTGCGGGCGGGCGGGGAGCTCCGAGCAGCAGGTGAGAACAGCTTTCGCTGCAGGGGGCGGCGCCTGTCCCAGGGCGGCAGGCGAGGTCACGCGTGCCCCCTCCTGGCGGGGGGCGGGGGTGCGAGATCTCCAGCCGCACGTCGCCCAGGGTCTAAAACGTTCGTCTCGACCGTTGGCTGCACTCGGCTGCGAGCGCCGGGGGAGAGGTGAGACGGGGCGGGCCTTCGCCGAAGGCTCGGAAGTCCCTTTCAGCCTTCTGAGAAGTGTTCTGAGCCCTCCCCGAAGAAACAGAAAACGTCTCAGAAGGCGCGAGGGTTTCTGAGAAGTCCAGCTGCCTTTGAGAAGGCTGTCTCCTTGTCACTTCCGCCCCTCGCTCGCCGCCGGCATCCATCCTTCTGCTGCGAACTGAGGGGGGCACAACGCCCACGAACGGCCAAACAGGGAGGAGGAGGAGGACACGGGTTCTACGATTCAATGATGTATGCCTTTGCCAGTGGCACCGCCCCCTGGACTAGCTCCTCCCTGGCCCTGGCAGGATCGGCCATCCCATTTCACTTGAAGGATGCGGCCAGTCATCGTCCAACTACTGGGTTCTGACAGCTCGGATTTCCCGCAAGCTGCCCTACAGTCTCGCGTACTTCGCCGATGACCGCCTCGGCCCACAGATGGGTGTAGGCACCCTATAGTGAGCTTGGTAATCCTGTAGAGATGGGTCCTCGTTTGAGATATGCAGCGCCGTGCCTGCCTCCTCCTCCTCCTCCTCCTCCTCCTCCTCCTTCTCCTGCCTTCGCCAATGTCGACATCCCACGTCGGTTTTGCGCACCGCGGGGGGGGGGCACCTGCCGCCCCAGGGGGAGCGTTCGCATGCCGCCCTCTCCCTTGATTTTGACACGTACGACCACACACGCGCACACACGCACGCACGCACACGCGCACGCACACGCACACGCACGCGCACGCACACGCACACGCACACGTACGCACACACACACACACACACACACACACACACACACACACACCACACACACACACAACACACACGTACGCACGCACGCACGCACGCACGCACGCACGCACGCACGCACTCACGCACGCACGCACGCACGCACGCACACACACACACACACACACACACACACACACACACACACACACACGTACGCACACACACACACACACACACACACGTACGCACACACACACACACACACACACACACACACACACACACACACACACACGCACGCGCGTACGCAAACACGCACTGGTGTCGCGGCCACGCGCGCGGCGGCGCGGCGTAGGTCCAGCGAGGCGGGAGCGCGCGGGCCAGGCCAGCTCACGCAGCTCGGCGTAGGGAAACAACGCGCGCGCACACGCGCGCGCACCACACGCATCATGACTCACAGGGAGGCCTGCCTTCGGCCCCTCGTGAGCGTGCGCATGCCCGCCCCCCCCCCCCCTACGTCGGCATGCCCCTCGAGTGGAGCGTGCCCCACAGGGGTCCGCAGTCGTCCCGCCTCGCATGTCGGCACACGGCCCGCGCGGCTCCTGCCCACGGGAGCTCCACCGGCGGTGCCCATGGGCACGTCCGCGCGCGGTCCCTTCCGCTCTTCTCCGGCGCGCCCGCGACGCGCATCTTGCCCCACGGGGAGTGCAGCATCCCGCCTCGCGCAGTGGCCCCGCCTGCCCCCCCGGAACGCAATTGCTCCGCGGCGGGCAAGGGAAGAGGAGAGGGCCGCGCCCCGCGCCGCGCGCAGCTGCACGGGCTTGGGCCCATCGCCCATGCTGACTGCAGCGTCTGCGTCCCCCGCGCACTGCTTCTGGTCTGTGGGTGCCCCTGGGGACCTCCACCCGATCTCGACTGAGGGGCCTGCTTTCCACTACCACCGTGAGTTGGAGGGGGAGGGGGTCCTCCTCCTCCACCTCCTCCTCCTGCTCTTCGTCCTCCTCCTCCTCGTCCTCCGCCTCCTTTCCCCCTCCAACTTATGGTGGTGGTGGTGGAAAACAGGCCCATCATCGAACGTGTGCGGCCTTCGGAGCGCCTGCCTGACTGTTTGCACGGGTCTATTCGCGGAGGCTCGCCGACCACGCCGGAGTGGAGTTTTTGTTACGCGCGCCCCCCCCAGCTGGAGCCGGCCGTTTGGCGCTGGCTGGAATGGAATTCCGACGCTCCCTATCGGCACACCCTCTCGCTCCAGCACGGCGAGGTGAAGACTAGGATGAGGGGCAGCAATGACGCAGAAGGAGGACAGGGGGGGAAGGAGGGAGGAGGAGAAGGATGGAAGGGATGGGTGATACGGGACGCACACCGTGGTGCCGCGCACCCTTGACGCCATGTTTTCAGATTGCCCTGTGAGCGCTGTGCTCACCGTACTTCAAAAGCGCGCAATAGTGGACCATGCAACGTGCACAACTGACTAGAGTCGGCCACGCGCAGGTGGAGGTAGGGGGAGGGGGAAGGCTTCTTAGAAGCACCCCTGCTTCTCAACAGGAGCGGACCTTGTCTATAGATGTAAGGCCCGCGCCTTCTAAGGAGCAGCCTCCTTCTAAGAAGCCTTCCCCCTTCCCCCCTACCTCCCTCTGCGCGCCGTCAATGACGGCTTCTGGCGTGGTGGCCCTTCCCTTCGGAAGCATGCGCATCTTGCCAAGCTCAACGCACCAAGGCCGCAAACGTTGCCCTGCACAGTGCCGTCCTGGTCCCTGAGGCCACCGACGCAGAAGGTAGCCACGGGGAGCTGGGGCGGGGCCAGTCGGGTCGCGCTTACCTGGCGAACTTGAGGATGCGTGCGCTGCTGGCTAAGCTGGCGAACCTCTGGGGTCAGGCGGGAAGCAGGAGGAGGATGCGGGATGCGGAGGAAGATGAGCTACGGAGACTGGAGTCGGCCCTCGCTAGCCGCCATGCATACATCGGTCTATGTCAGACTCCTCCCTCCACCACTCCTCCCTCGCTCTTCTCCACCTCATCCCCCTGCCCATCCTCCACCTCTTTCCCCTGCTTCCCCGCCTGTTCCTCTTCCGCCTCCCAGCCCCTCAGAATGGAATACAATTTTTTGTTAGCTCGCGCCGCATCGAGTCGCATAGAGTGCCCCCAAATGCCGGACGCGGGAGGACCTGCCTTCACGCCCAGGCAGGCGGGCGAGAAGCGCCCGATGGGGGCTGCGAGGTGGCGCACGATTCGCCCCCGGATGCGGCCGAATCGGCCAGATGCATTGTCGAGGAGGGCGTAGAACATACGCCTGAAACGATCCTGGCCACACGGATCCCGGGCCCAGGATTCGGGCGGGGCCAGGGCGAGGGCGAATCCGTTCCAGAGCGTTCCGGAGCGCTCTCAGAGCCTTCTGGAACTCTTCGAGAAGGCCGCGGCGGCCGAATCATCCCGCAGATCCACCGGACCTCAGAGTTCCTCGATGCATCCGTACCCGATTCTATCTTCGCCCTGGCATCGTCGTAAGGGTCGCTGTGCTGCACATGCTCTCCCGGCCGTGCAGGGGGGGCGCGCAGCAGGAAACCGTTTTGGCTTTCCGTCAGGGTGCCCCGGGCCTCTTCGCTCCGCGCGCTTCGCGGTGCCCTCCCGCGGCCGTCAGGGGAGGCTGCCGCGTTCAGGGTGCTCCGGGTGGCCCCTCAGGGTGCACCTCGAAGTCGCGTGTTCTCGGGGTCTGGTTCCTTGCGACCGCGCCCGCACTGTGCTGCACACGCCCTCCCGGCCCTCCCGATGCCGGGCCCGGGATCTGCCCGGCCAGGGCTGCGTGCTGGGACAATGTGGTGGAGAGCAGAGGGGGGGCGGGGCCATGAAAGGGCCGTCCGTCTGCGAGGGCCCCTGCTCCTCTCGGGCCAGGCGAAAGGGGGGGATTGGGAAAGGGGGGGTTACGAAATCTGCTGCACGCAGCCGGTTTCGGCCTCGCCGAGGGGCCCATCCCTTGGTACATGGCCGCCTCCCGGCGCCGGGAGGCGCCGGGAGAATCAGATACGTGAGCTGATTCTCAAACCCCCCCTTTGCTATCCCCCCCTTTCGCCCGACCCGATCCTCAGGAGGCCTGGGGGCAAGGAGGCCTGAAAGCGACTATAGTCAAGAAGTGGCGAAGCGTCCCGGGTTGCCCAGGGCCCACCAAAGAGTGTTCTGAGAACCCCCTTGTAGTTTGCACGAAATTTTGTTGGAAAGCTTCTGGCTGGAACCGTTACAGTTTAATGCATTCGCCCTTGTTTCGAGAACATTGTTTTTGCGCGTAGCATTTTATCTTGTTCTAAGAGCATGTTGCGGTAGTCGTACAGGAATGCCGGGACGGTCGGTCGGTCATTGCTCAAGCTAGGCTCGGAGCAGCAAAAGGTCATGAGAGTTGTAAGTTCCAAGATGTTCAGGATCTCTTTGATTTTCTGATGGTCCACATGGGGCTGCAGAAACGAGGGCCGCTCGATATTCTGGAAATCCTGAGACGCACCCTGAGCCAATCCTATCAGGACATTGCTCATGTTCTATCGTCTATCGTCTTGCAGGGGCGCCCAAGATCTGATGGGATGCGATTCGATTTGCCAGCTGAGGCCGCGATCCCGACTCGATTAGATTCGGTTCGATTCACTTGCACCGGCTGGGGCCAGCCCCGAGCTGTCTTTTGCGATCCTTTTGTTGGCTTCGACTCGGGGCAAAACGCTAGCGACCTGATCCGCTTCCCACCCGATCCGCCCCC
Organism: Prorocentrum cordatum; assembly: GCA_963575745.1. Taxonomy (NCBI): domain Eukaryota; class Dinophyceae; order Prorocentrales; family Prorocentraceae; genus Prorocentrum; species Prorocentrum cordatum. The sequence goes on along the minus strand of CAUYUJ010022084.1, from coordinate 8,418 downwards.
TCAATCAGATCCCGCTCGAGCCCGCCGGTCCTTTCCGAGAACCTCGCCAGCCGATCCCCCCGAAGGTTTCGAGCGCAGTTCCCGGAAGGTTCAGTTCAGCATCGATTCTGATATATTTGTGGTCGAAAATTCACCCGCTTCATCGGGCTGAGTCCTGAGCTGCATCCAGGCCATTCGGGCTCACTGGCCTTTGAATCTTGCTGAATAGCCCTCGATCGTTCGTTCTGACAAGAACCTCCCAGGAGTTGCCTCCCGATGCTCCGAGAAGCCCGCTGGCCCTTGCCCCCCGGGAGCTCTGGCCTCCCTCTGCGCGCCACCAGGCGATGCTCCCCCGTCCCGCGGTGGTCTCGCGACCCTGTGAGGGGGCGAGATCCGAGCCGTGGCCTCGCCGAGCAACGCTTCTCGCAACTCGATGGGTGGCGGGGGGGTGCTTACCAGCCTGGAACATATCCCTATCCCTATGCTGGGCACCTCCTCATCACGATGCCAATCTTAGGGATTCCCTTGTTTTTTGGAGGGCGAATTCCTAAGATTGTCATCGCCTTTTGGCGTGACAATCTTAGGGATAGGGATACGTTCGAGGCTGGTAAGGTGCGGTGCGGAACTCGCCGAGCGCGTGGCGAAAGCCGAGCCCCACCTCCGCCTCCCACCGGTGCGGAAGAATCGATGGTTCGGGGGTGGACAGGACCCCCAACAGTGGCACGTCGATTCGTGAACTGTCCGTTTTCGGTCCTCGAGAGGGCGCCGTGGCCGTTGTTTTCCAGGCTTGCGCCCGCCAGGTTTGGGCCCGAAGTCGCCTTCACTAAACCGCGTTTGACGAAAGGGGGGTCTGTCCATCCCCGAATGGTTGGTGGGGGTCGAGTTTGGATGTCGCCACCTTCGAGTAGGGGATCGGCCACAGAGTTGTCTCACCCCGGAATCGATTTCCCCGTCGGAATCGATGGAACATGGAGAGAGCATGCCCAGTAGATCGACGGAGCATTCTACGTTCTCTTCGCGGGTTCGGCGAGGAGATGAATTCTGGGGGCGATCAATCAGCATCGTGTAACCGACCCCCATCCCCACCCCCACCCCCTTCGAGACCCCAAACAAATTACCCCCAGTTGGGGATACACCCCTCGAAACCCGAAGGGAGCGGCCTATATCCCCATCTAGGGGGGTAAATCGGCCAGTGGGGCCCAGGCCACGCTGCTGGGGATAGGGATCGGATAAACGATGCTCGATCACTTCTGTAGTCGATCCCCTACTCGACACCTGCTCCGTCTGCAAGCCGTCGGGCGGTGCTCCCCCTCTCGCGGTGGCCTCGCGACCCTGGCGCGCTGCGCGCGGGGCTCCCCTGGGCGCGTGCGGCGCGCCGGGTCGGAGGTTCTGCTGTTCCGCTCCCCGCCCTCTCCTCCTCCTGCTCCTCCTCCTCGTCCTCCTCCTGCTCCCCGCCCTCTCCTCCCCTTCTCCTCCTCCTGCTCCTCCTCCTCCTCCTGCTCCTCTTCCTCCTCCGCCTCCTCCTCCTCCTGCTTCTCCTCCTCCTCCTCCGCCTCCTCCTCCCCCTCCTCCTCCTCCCCCTCCTCCTCCTCCTCCTCCTCCTCCTCCTCCTCCTCCTCCCTGACGTCCGCCGAGAGGAGTTTTCTCAGCGCGCGGCCCGGAGATCCCGACCCCTTCCACGGGCCCAGCTGTCTTGATCCAGATCTACTCTGATGTTAACCAGGGGCCCGGCGAGCGGGACCCCTTCGAAGAGCAGCGCCGGATGGAGAGGCTCATGTCGTCGGAGATGCCTCCTCCTCCTCCTCCTCCTCCTCCTCCTCCTCCTCCTCCTCCCTCTTTACTCCTCCCCTCTCCCCCTCCACCCCCATCTCTCCCCCATGAGGCCGCGCCACTGCGGCTGCCATCCGCCGCTCACGCAACCGGGCTGGCTGTGGCTACAGGACCTTTTGCCACAGAGCCCAGGCCGCGCAGGGCTCGCTGGCAACCCGAACGTGGTCGGCGCGCCGCCCGGCCGCGCGGGCACAAAGGCCTGGCGGCAACCTCAGGGGCAGCGCTGGGGGAGGATTGCGGGCCCAGGGGCCACCAAACCGCGTGGTGACCACAACGTGTGGTGAGTCGGTAGGGATTCGGGGTCACCGCACGGTTTGGTGATCCGGTGGGCTCTAAAGAGCAGGTCTCGGGCGATCGGTCCCTGCAGTGTCCCAACACCGTGTGGTGACGGACCGTGCGGTAAGGTCTTCAGGGATTCCAAGGTCGCCGCGCGGTCTATGATCACACGGTTTCGGGACCCAGAATGGGCTCATGGGGGGGGGCATCGACCCACAGTCGCCCATTGATCGCCGATAGGGGTCTACTAGCCGATCCCGTCCATGAACGCGCGGATTCGCTCTCGGGGGCCCCTCGCCAATCCATCGGCGATGTACCTCGCCGATGCCAGGTCGGTTTTCCCTCCCCCCCCGAGCTGGTCCCTCCCTGGCGTTGCCCCTCACCACTGCGCTCGGGCGCGTCCACGAGGGGCGTGAGGAGCAGGGGCGCGTGGATGCCGTGGCCAGCGTGACGCTTCCGACGCCGGAGCGGGAAAGGGGACGAGAAGCTGTCGTTGGCTCTTGCAGGTCGTCCTTCCGTGGGGGGCTTCCCGGCAGCTGCGCCTCGCCCAGAGCTCCTCGGGCGTGGCCCGGATCGCCCCCCCCCCCGCCGGCCGCCGGAGGCCGGCGTAATGAGCCGACGACCGCTTGGCGTAGACGAGGGGCTGAGGGCCAGGGGGGGCATGTTGATCGGGGCCATGGGAGCTGCCACGGGTGTTCGCGGCCCCTTCCTCTGCTTCGGAGGCACCCCCTGGGAGGTCAAAGTCTGACTGTGCCCTGGTCCGACGTCCGGCTTATACTCCAGCTCGATCCCGCCCGATCCGGCGCAATCCCGGTGAATCCGCGGCCGAACTTGGCGCAGAAACCCCCCAAATGGGGCCTATACTCCAAATCCCGTAGCAATCGTCCCCCCGGTCCGTTTTTTCAAGGCGCCTTTTTTGTAATTGGTGGGGTCCGGTTTATTCGGGCGCGTCCTTTGGACTCGCGCTTAGGAGGCCGGCTTATAAAGGCGCCCCGTCGGAGAGAGGGGGTCCGGAATATCAGGTCGCATTTGGAGGGGGGTCCGGTTTGGGGGCGGGGTCGATTAGTAAGGGATTTTGAGTAATCTGACGAACCAGCAACACATACCCATACCCATAGGAGGATCGGAGAGGGCTATGGGTGCGTGTTGTCGGATGGGGGTCCCCGCTCGAACGGGAGCGTTCCCCAGGGTCCGACAACCCGCACCCATAACCATAGCCAGTCCTCCTCCCAACGACCCCCCTATGGGTTATAGGTGTGTGTTGTTCGTTCGTTAATCTCCTTTGGTCCTTCCGGCGAAGACCTCGCAGCGGGTGCCTCGGGGCTCTTCTCTCGGCGTGCCCCCGGGGCCCGCCCCCTATTCGTCCGGCCACGGGGCGCTGGCCCTTCCTGTTCTGAGGGGCCGATCTGCTACCACCATCACCAGATGTAGGAGGGGGAGGGGGAGGAGGAGGAGGAGGGGATGAAGAGGAGGAGGAGGAGGAGGAGGAGAAGGAGGAGGGGGAGGGGGAGGAGGAGGAGGAGGAGGAGGAGGAGGAGGAGGAGGAGCTCCCCCGTCCTACCTGTGGTAGTGGTGGTCGAGAACTGGCCCATCATCTCTGGGGCCCCCTGCTCGGGGACTCTTCGACAAACCAGGGCGAGGAAGCCGCAGCGGTGGGTCGCCAGACATATTGTGTTGTATTTTTTCGACGAAAAATAAAAAGTACTCCGAAAATAGCCCAAAGAGGTCAATAAATACTAAAAAGATGTCTCCAGACTATTTTTGAGCTATGTTTGGAATCTGTTTGGGGTATGCTTTATTTTTCGTCGAAAATCCCCCTGTAGGGGGACAGGCCCGACTTAACACTAAAGTTCGAGGAGGGGATCGACTAGCTGATGTACCCCAAGATTGACTTTCCCGTCGAATCCGCGAACGAATGGGCAGAATGTATCGTAGCTCTGCGGAGCAGTCTCTACGTATTCTTCACAGACTCGACGAACAACTCAATGTTGGGGTCAATCCATTCTGTAGTCAATCCCCTGCTCAAAAAGTCCTGGTTAGTACTGTCCTGCGTTAGAGGGCCCAGACCCGTCCTTCTGGCACCCCCTCTCGGGCGCACCCGAGCTGCGCGCGCGCGTGCCTCGCGCGACCTGCCGGCGGGCCAGAAGAATCGGCAGGGCTGGGCCAGGCAGTGAGGATCGCCACGGGTTGGCACGACGCAGAGTGGTAAGGCTTCGGATCGCGCACCGAGAGGTCCCGCCGAGGGAGCGCCTCCTGGCCTCAACAGTCCCACCGAGTAGTCCTGGGCGGTCTTGACACCCTGGCGCCCCATGGGCGTCCCGCGCCCAGGGGTTGGGGTGTTGACATCGCTTCAGACTGCTGGGAGAGCCTGTTGAACACAGCCAAGACAACACCGGGGGGGTCTGTCCGCAACCCGAGGCCTCACCAAAGGAAAGAATGAGGACGAATACCGATAGCAGTTGTGGCTCAGTTTGAAGAAGGTCTCGCTGTGGATGTCGCCGCGGACGCCGTCGGCTTGACGCAGCCCAGAGCGGCCGCTGTAGGGTTTGGACAGTATCTTGCATTGGGCACCGTGCCAGTTATTCCTGCACCCAGCTCGGGCGTAACGGATGGAGGAAGCAGGTCCTGAGGGGAACGGTCCTAAGGTTTTCTCCTGTGCTTTTTCGGTCTCTGGGACGGTAGAACCAGAACCCAAGACGAAAAACCGCTTATTGTGGAAAGGCCCCGGGGGCGAAGACTCCTTTATTTTCAGGACCCGTGTGATTCTCTCCAGGGGAGGGCCAGAGGTGCCAATACCAGAGAGAGAGCCGGAGGTTCCACTACGGCGATCTGGCTTCACCCGCTCAGTGGAGCTCAGGGAAGGCAATCGTGCCCGCGGACCTTTCCCAACCCTGGGGCCGCTGGTATTCCCCAGCGCACACTGCACGTGAGGGTCCCAAGTACGTATGCCAAGGCCGGTGGGTGGTCCGCGAGGTCCGAGGGCGGCGCGTGGTCTATGGTCGTGGTTCCGGGGCGGGAGCAGCAGCGGTCCAGGAGGGGCGGGCAAGCGGCAGGAGTGGGAAGGATGAGGTGGTGCAGGCTCGGGCATGCCCAGGAAGAGGACACCATCTCGAAAAACGGCCAGGAGGGGGGGGACGACTCAGGGGGGGTGGACATCAGGTCGGGGGCCAGGATAGCTCCCGGGATGTCGTGGCGCCTCTGCTTATATTTCAGTACGTCCCGAGTTGCTTCCTCCCGTCTTGGTCGCCCCCCCCTCCTGGCCGCCCCCGACGGGAAAAAGACATCGCTCCGGAGCGTGCCAGGAGCTCGCAGGGCTGCCAGGAGCGATGCGGATCGGCCACGGCGCCCAGTCATCCTCCAGGCCCAGCCGAGGGATCCCGAGCTGTCTCGGCCTGCCAGCGTGTGTGCGCGTGTGCGCGTGTGCGTGTGTGCGTGTGTGCGTGTGTGCGTGTGTGCGTGTGTGCGTGTGTGCGTGTGTGCGTGTGTGTGTGTGTGCGTGTGCGTGTGCGTGTGCGTGTGCGTGTGCGTGTGCGTGTGCGTGTGCGTGTGGGTGTGTGGGTGTGTGGGTGCGTGGGTGCGTGGGTGTGTGGGTGTGTGGGTGTGTGGGTGTGTGGGTGTGTGGGTGTGTGGGTGTGTGGGTGTGTGGGTGTGTGGGTGTGTGGGTGTGTGGGTGTGTGTGTGTGGTGTGTGTGTGTGTGTGGGTGTGTGGGTGTGTGGGTGTGTGGGTGTGTGGGTGTGTGGGTGTGTGGGTGTGTGTCTGTGTCTGTTTCTGTGTCTGTGTCTGTGTCTGTGTCTGTGTCTGTGTCTGTGTCTGTGTCTGTGCCTGTGTCTGTGTCTGTGTCTGTGTCTGTGTCTGTGTCTGTGTCTGTGTGCGCGCGTGCGCGCGTGCGCGCGTGCGTGCGTGCGCGCGTGCGTGCGTCTGTGTGTGTGCGTCTGTGTGTGTGTGTGTGCGTCTGTGTGTGTGTGTGCGTGTGTTGTGTGTGTGTGGTTGTGTGGTGGCGTGTTGCTGGGCGTGTGCGTGTGCGTGTGCGTGTGCGTGTGCGTGTGCGTGTGCGTGTGCGTGTGCGTGTGCGTGTGCGTGTGCGTGTGTGTGTGTGTGCTTGCGTGTGTGTGTGTGTGTGTCTCATTGCCGTCGCTGCCGCAGGTGAATGGACAAGAAGCGGCAGAAGCCATTTCCTTGGATGAAGCGATCCATGGCCCGGGCCAGTTATGTTCAAATTCTTCATGCGTGGCCGTTGGCGTCAGCGACTTGCTGTGGGCTAGGGGCATTCGCAGCGGAGAAGGCCCCAGTCAGTTAGCCGCACGCTCGATGGAACGCAGGGGTGGAACGCCGCCGCTTGCCCGCCGCGCCCCTCCGCCGACAGCGGCGGCGGTGGCGGCGACGGCGACCACGCAGAGCGGCCCACCAGGTGCGCTCGATGACGAACTGGGCGAGCACAGAAAGAAACAGAAGCGGAAGAAGCACCGCGACCGCGAGGAGTCCAATGCCGCGGGCGGCTTCACGGCGCGCGCCCTCCGCTCCAACGGGGGGGGCCCCTCCTCGCAGACCCCGGGGGGCCCGGCCTTCGGGGACCTCGGCGGGTGGTGGGCGTGGATAGACTCTGGCCCCCCGGGGCCCAGATGTGTCCACGTCCACCGCCCGCTGGCGTCGCAGGACGTCTGCTCCCCAGTCGGTCTATGTGGGCGCATCATTATGTCGGTCCTGTCCCTCTACAGGGGGAATATTCAAAACAGTAAAAAATAGTCTGGGGACTCTTTTTGTTAGTATGCTGGGGCATCTTGGGTGGATTTTTTTTTGGCGGGATTTTGATTCTTCGCCCCAAATCCCCCTGTAGGGGGACACGCCCGACTCAAACGTGTCCCCGCCTCGCCCCGCGCTCCCTCCGCGAGCCGCCGCCCCACCACAGCGGCCCCGCGCCCCGTGCGGGGCCCCCCGCCGCGGCCCCAGGGGGTGTCCAAGGACTCCAGCAAGGCGGTCGACGCCGACGGCGACATGGGCGGCGTCAGGCGCCTTGCGTGCGCCACGCCCGCGCCGCCGGGGGGCCGGGCAGGGCGGCGTGGAGGAGGAGGAGGAGGAGAACGAGGACGAGGAGGAGGAGGAGGAGGAGGAGGAGGAGGAGGATGAGAACGAGGACGAGGACGAGGAGGAGGAGGACGAGGACGAGGAGGAGGCGGAGGAGGAGGAGGAGGAGGAGGAGGGGGAGGCTCCCAAACCAACGCACAAAGCTTCCGGAGGTCCTCGCGGATTTGTCGGATCGGCGCTGGGGCCCCTTGGCGGCGGCTCCGGCACTCCGCGCGCCAGGGAGGGGGCTCTGGCGCCGATCCGAGAGATCCACGTGGATCTCCGGGAGTTTTGTGCTCATGTCCTCGTTTGTGCCCCGTTGGGCGCCGCATCACGGGTCAGCGTCAGGGTGGGACTGGCCCCGGACGTCTGCTTTCACGTGGCACGGCCTCGCGCACGAGAAGAGCAGCGTCGTGTTCCGCGGGCTCCTGGAGTGTTTTCGGGACGACGCTTCGCCGTGCGAGCAATGGTCAGTGCCCCACGCCTTGCTCCGCTTCCGTTCCCGCTGGTCCGAATGTGGCGCCAGGCTGCTTGGCATCGCTCGGACGTGTGCGCTTTTCCTTCGGGGAGGACCATCGAGGAGCATCCTGGACCATTTGGCGAAGAAAAAACACGCACGAAACCGATAAAACACAGGGCAATGGACGTCCGAGCGATGGCCAGGCTGGGGCTCCCGCCGAGGGCCGATCCCAGGACCCCCATCGCGCCGTGAGCGAGTGCACGGCGGAGGGCCTCGAGCGATTCGCGGGCCTCTGGCTTGGCATCGCTCGGACGTGTGCGTTTTCTCTTCGGCGAGGACCATCGAGGAGCATCCTTGACCTTTTTGGCGAACAAGCCACGCACGAAGCCGACAAAAGCACAGGGAGTGGACGTCCGAGGGATGGCCAGGAGGGCCTTGAGCGATTCTCGGGCCTCGGTGGGCCCTCGCCGGGCCCTGGGGCCGTCCACAGAACGACCCAGGACTGAAGAGCCAGTACTCAGAATTTCAGAAGGGAACAAAAAAACACAGACAGAATTCATCGTCGATCCCCCAGAAAATATAGGAAAATAGGGGAAGTGGGGGAGAAGACAGAAACCCAGAAAATATACGAAAATATGCGGAATCGTTTTATTTGCGTGTATTTATTTGTGTGTCCTGGGGCCCCTTCAGAATTGGGCGGGAAGGGCCCACGCCCGAAGCAGGAAACCCTGCATAAAAACACAATTTTGGGAAGTCCGCGCGGACTTCTCCTCTCAGCGCTGGACCCCGCTCCCTGGCGCGCGGAGCGCTC
>CAUYUJ010022083.1:62500-128824 GCA_963575745.1 Prorocentrum cordatum | reverse complement strand
ATCTGATCTCCTGGAGTCCGATGCTCAGCAGAAACCCAAAAAAAACTTTACAGGGTGCCTGCGCGGGGGCTCCGAAACAGCCCACTTTGGCACGTCGCCAACTCGGGCAGAACACCACGTGCCAAAGCTCGAGGGGCGCGCAAAAGACTGGAACAGCTCGTCGCTTGGGAGCCGACCGGATATATCTACGCATCTGAGAGAGGTCCCTTTTGGCAAGCTCAGCCATCTCCTCATCCACCAAGAACGAGTAATCCTCGCCATGCCCCTCCCTCCACGCGCCCCAGTCGATCCCCCTGCAGCTCACGCCCTCGCCCTTGCCCCTCCCCCGCGCCCCCTTCCACGCCGAAGAGGAAGGTGAACTGGCACGCGCAAGACGACCATCTCTGCGCTTCGGCCCATACCTGCATGATGCGGCACGCGGGGCGGTCGACATAGCTCCGGCAAATCTGCGACGTCCCCAATGCTCAAGACACTCCTCCAAACGCGCCCTCCTCCTCCTCCTCCCCCCATCATGGCCTGCCCCCTCAACTTACAAACACGAGTGGATATCTCACGGAGCTGCCTCTCAATCTCCTCAATCGCCCCCGGTCCACAGTCGAGCTTCCGGCTGCGGACCCCTGCCCGTTCTTGCAGAAGCCGTCGCCGCCATAACCAATACATCTGGTACTCTGGGTCAGTTGCGTTGACCTCGGAATAAATTGTTCGCCGGCACTGAGCAGGACACGCTCGATAGTTTCAAGAATCTCGTCGGGCGAGGCGTGGTCGAGCAACCACCGCGCCTGAACTCGCTGAAGTTGGAGGCGGAGAACATCTAAAATTTCGAGGCGTCGGTGTCCGTGCCTGAGTGCGTGCATCATGGCCTCCCTGCCCAATGCAACGCGCTTCTCCCCCTCCTCTCCCCCCTGGCATTGGTCGCCCCTGTTACAATGCATGATTAGTGCTACTGGTAGGTGATCCTTTGGCGGCGGCCCACGCGCAGGCTGGAGCTGGGCCCCCGAGCGTCTCAGCAGGGAGCACGATCGGATGAGGCGTTCCATGCCGAGCGGGCAGCGCACGCAGTCGATCCTCGAGTTCGAATTGCCCCCGGAAACACGCGGGGGCGCCCTCGGCCCCCTGTGCGTTCGCCCCCACACACGATGATGTTCCAAGAGTACACGAAAACGCTGGCCTGCACCGTTGGGAAGCCTCTCGCGATGGGCCGAACCAATCGAATCCGAAATGCGCCCATTCCACAGACCATTCTGGTGCACGACCCCCGCCCCGTCATTAACGTCGGTGTAGATTTAGAGGCGCGCAGCGCACTGGCAACGTGCTCAGGATATTATTCGGCCAAGTCGTCACCACCTGCGTAGTTCTGAAGCAGGCGCCCCGCTGGCGACGGCGCGTGGGTTTTGGGGGAAAGTGGGCGCTCGCGACGCAGATGTCCAAAGCCGCCTTGTTAATTATGACTGCCACTCCCCGCCCCTGAGCCTCTGGTGGGCTGCTCGAAATTCGCACAACATGGTTTTTTCCTTCGCCCGACGCGGAGGCAAGGGCAGCACGGAACGCCACCGCCTGAACGCCATTTGAGAAATACTGCCCCCCCCCCGCCCCTGGAGCGCTAGAGGAACAAGAAGACAGCATAAACATGTTTTCTCGGAGCTCTCCAGCAGTGCCCTCTGGGCCGCCCCCCCCCCGCCCCGCGATGGGGGCCGATCGCAACCTCTTCGGACCGATCGTCGACCACTTCGGACTGATCACGACCAGTTGCGATCGGTCCGAAATGGTTGCGATGCTTTTGGGCCGTTTCAATAAGGCGTCTGTTCAGTAGGGAAAAGAGGTGTTTCTACCGCTTGTCTGGCGGATAAAACCGGGGGGGGTCCTTATCCGGTTCGAAACCCCCCCCCCCCCCCCCCCCCCCCCCCCCCCCCCCCCCCCCCCCCCCCCCCCCCCCCCCCCCCCCCCCCCCCCCCCCCTTCCGGAAAAACCGGGGTGGGGTGACACTACCGGTTTCGAACCCTCCCCCCTCCCCCCCCCCCCGCTCATCATGAAAAGGGGGGGGGGTCACTACCGGTTCGAACCCCCTCCCCCCCCCCTCGAAAACCTAGTGGGGGTGCGGACAGTGGTGGGGACGGTGTTGGTGGGGACAGTGGTGAGGGGACAGCGGGACAGTGGTGGGGACAGTGGGGGGACAGCGGGACAGTGGTGGGGACGGTAGTGGTGGGGACAGTGGTGAGGGGATAGCGGGACAGTGGTGGGGACAGTGGGACAGTGGGACAGCGGTGGGGACGGTAGTGGTGGGGACAGTGGTGGGGACAATGGTGGGAACAGGGGGGGGACAGTGGACAGTGGTGGTGACGGTGGTGGTGGGGACAGTGGTGTGGGGACAATGGGAATGAGGTGGAAACAGTGGGACAGTGGAGGGTACAATGGTGGTGGGGACAGTGGTGAAGGCGGTGGCGAGGACGGCGGTGGGACAATGGGACGGAGGTACAGTGGGGACAGTGGTGGGGACAGTGGGGACAGTGGTGCGAACAGTGGGACAGCTCAGTGGGACAGCGGAGGAGTCAGTGGGACAGTGGGGACAGTGGGGATTGTCGGGCAGTGGTTGGGGCCGTGGAGACAGTGGGGAGAGTGGTGGAACCGTGGTGGGAACAGTTCTGGGGACAGCGGGGACAGTGCGACAGTGGTGGGGCCACTGGTGGGGACAGTAGGGGCGGTGGTGGAACCAGTGGGGACAGCGGTGGTGAGGACAGTAGTGCTGGGAACACCAGTGGGGGATGTGATGCGGACGGTGGTGGGGACCGGGAGTCGTTTGCTGGCGGTGAGTAGGGGGGGGGGGGGGTGGGGGGGGGGGGGGGGGGTTCGAACCGGTAGTGACCACCCCCCGGTTTTTTCCGGATTACGGAGGGGGGGGGGGGGGGGGGGGGGGGGTTCGAACGGTTGTGACCCCCCCGTTTTCGAGCGGGCGGGGGGGGGGGGAGGGGGGGTGGAGGGGTTAGGGGTAGGGGTGGGCTTTGCCGGGGGAAGGGGAGGGGGGGGGGGGGGGGAGGGGTGAAATTTAGGGTTTCAGCAGGGGGGGGGGGATTTTCGGTGGGGGGGGGGAGGGGGGGGGGGGCGACCCCCTGGGTTTCAGGAGGGAGGAACAGGTTGGCCATTTTCCAACAGTTATAAGCGGCGGGGGTTCACGCTCTCTCCGAGGTTCACGCTCTCTCTTAGATAGATAGATTCATAGCGGTTTCTGCGCGCACCTAACTCCCTGGCTCGCGGCCGGAGGAGAGAATCTGAAAGAACGCCGGCAGCACCCGCCGATATCACCAACGGCCGATCACAATCTCAGCTACATGTACTCGAGCTCGACGTGGCCATGATCCGCATACGTTTCCCATGTGACTCGTATGCGGTCCCTATGCGGTTCGCATGCGTTTCCTATGTGATTCGTACACGACTCCCATGTGATTCGCATACGACTCCGATGTGATTCGTCTGCGGAGTTCGCCAGAATCCTAAGAGGGTCTCTTCGGGAAACTGAAGAATTCCCACGGACCCTACAATTCCCAGATTCCTGGGAGGGCCTCCGAGGGAATCCTAGGAATTCCCAAGGATCCTACTCATTGCCAGATTTTAAAAAAAGCATCCGTAAGAAATTTTCAGAATTCCACCGGATCCTGCAATTTGCCAAATTTCTGGGGGGAGGGCTCCTCAGGAGTCCTAGGAATTCCCGGGGATCCCTTCAATTCCCAGACTCGTGAGAGGGCCTCTGAGGGAATCATGCGAGATTCTAAGCATTCTGCCCTTTGCTGGATTCCTAAGAGGGCCTCCTCGGCAATCCTAGGAATTCCCAAGGATCCTACCAATTGTTCAGATGCCTGGTGGGGGCCCCCACAGGAACCACAAGAACTCTTAACGATCCTACCAAGTGCCAGATTCCTAAGAGGACCTCCTACGCAATCCTAAGAATGCGACGGGGCCCCACCAATTGCTCAGATTCCTGGGAGGGCCTCTTCGGGACCCCCAGGAATTCCAAGGGATCCTACCATTTGCCAGATTCCTGAAAGGGACTTCTAGGCAATCCTACGAATTCCGACGATCATGTGCCAGATTCCAGAGAAGGCCTCCAAGGGAATCCTTAAAATTCCAGGAGATCCTACGAATCAACAGATTCCTGAGAGCAACCAATTGCGATCGGTCCAAAGTGGCTGTGATGTTTTTGGGTCGCTTCAATAAGGTGCCGATTTAGAGCGAGAAAGAGAGAGAGATCGTAAGAGCGCTTCTGGGTGCACTGAACTCCCTTCTCCCTGAAGCCGGCCAATGAGAATCTGAAGAAGCGGTTGCGATCGGTCCGACCACCGACGGCCGATCATGATCTCAGCTAAACACATGTACTCGAGCTCGAACTTGGCCATGATCCGTATACGATTCCAGTGTGGTTCGTGTACGGTTCCTACGCGGTCTGTATACGATTCCTATGTGATTCGTATACGATTCCGATGTGATTCGCATACGACTCCAATGTGATTCGTCTGAGGAATTCGCCAGAATCCTAAGAGGGTCTCTTCGGGAAACTGAAGGATTCCCACGGATCCTACAAATTCCCAGATTCCTGGGAGGGCCTCCGAGGGAATCCAAGGAATTCCTAAAGATCCTGCTCATTGCCAGAGTCGTGAGAAGGATCCGTAAGAATCTTAAGAATTCCTACGGGTCCTACCACTTCCCAAATTTCTGGGAGGGCCTCCTCAGGAGTCCTAGGAATTTCCAGGGATCCTATCAATTTCCAGACTCGTGAGAGGGCCTCTCAAGTAACCCTAGGAATTCCTATGGATCCTACCAATTGCTGGATTCCTAAGAGGGCCTCCTAGGCAATCCTAGGAATTCCCAAGGATCCTACCATTTTTTCAGATGCCTGGGAGGGCCTACACAGGAACCACACGAATGTTTAACGATCCTACCAATTGCCAGATTCCTAAGAGGGCCTCCTATGCAATCCTACGAATGCGACGGGGTCCCACCAATTGCTCCGATTCCTGGGAGGGCCTCCGAGGGAACCCGAGTAATTCCAAGGGATCCTACCAATTGCCAGATTCCTGAGAGGGCCCCCTAGGCAATCATAAGAACTCCTTGCCAGATTCCAGAGAAGGCCTCCGAGAATCCAAAAAGAATCCGGGAGATCCTACGAATCAGCAGATTCCTGAGAGGCCTGCTTAGGCTCTGCGGAAGCTCTGCGGAAGCTCTGCAGAAGCTCTTCAGAAGCTCCTCAGAAGCTCTGCAGAAGCTCTGCGGAAGCTCTGCGGAAGAGAAGCTCTGCCGAAACTCTTGGCGCGGTTGCAATCCGGTGGTCTCCACATAGATGTGTGCAGGAATCCTTCAGGTTGCGATCAGTCTGTTTCCAGTGGTTGTAATCTGACCGAAGCAGCTGCTGAACAGTCCGAAGTGGTCGTAATCGGTCCAACACGGCCCAAGACGGCCCAACACGGCCCAAGGAGAGAGCCTCAGGACGGCCCACCCCGGCCCAACACGGCCCGAGGACAGTCCAAGAGGCCCTGAGAGCCTTCGAAAACGGCCCACGAGGCCCAGAACAAAAAGCTCCAAGACAGCCACAAGACGGCCCAAGGAGAGAGCCTCAGGACGGCCCACCCCGGCCCAACACGGCCCGAGGATAGTCCAAGAGGACCTGAGAGCCGTCGAAGACGGCCCACGAGGCCCCCAACAAAAAGCCCCAAGACGGCCACAAACCGCCCTCAAGGCTGCCAAGGTCGGCCCCAGGATTGCCCAAACGCCATGCAAGAAGGCCCCAGGACAGCCCAATGTGGCTCAGATTCGGCCCAAGAGGACCTTACGATGCCCAAACATTGTCTCAAAGACGGCCGCGGAAACAACCAAGAAAAAAGAGAGGGTACTCCAGAACGGCGCTTGCTCGAACAAGGCGCTGAACTGGAACGGGCTGCAAACTCGATTTACGCCCCGCTATGCTGCTGCGCGGTGGCCGAGGTTGGCGCAAGCAGCCTGACATGCGGAGGGTCAAAGGAGGACACAGGATGCAGACTGGGAAGGAAAGGGATGGGGAGGGGGAGGGAGGGCGGAGGAAGCAAGCCCCCTTGGTCTCCGCCCCTTGAAGCTAGCGAACGACTGTCCTGGGAAGTAGCCACTGTTTGTCAGCCGTTGCAGGTCGGAGCAGGTCGGCTGGCAGGGATGCCAGCTCGATTCGGCGAGCAACGGGAGCATCGGAGTGAAAACAAGATGCTGCCAGACAGCCGCTGAGAGTGGTGCAAGGTGGCACGAACCATGCACAGAAGTCTCAGAAGCCCTGTAAAAGAGCCAGCTCTCCTTTGCACTGGAAAGCACTGCCGCATGCGTCGCCCGAAATGGCGCACTTGCTTGTCATATACCCACTTCTCAAGCATCCCGCATGGTCACGCGAAGGTTGCTATTGCAAGTGGCGACTCGGAGGAAGGTGCCTGGCCACTCGTCACCACTTTCAGCAAAGACGTGCGCTTGGTACAAGACGCCGGGGGAGTCATCACCTCTTTGTGGTCGTCTTCCCCAAGCAAGCCTCCGACGGGAAATCCTGATCGCCCCAAATGCTTCACATGCACATTCAAGTACAAGTTGCCACTCTCTGTGCGTCCGTGGACGACTTTCAGCTCGACAGGACCAACAACGACCCATTGCGGAATCGTCACGGCGTTTTGCCGTACGCTGTAGTGATACCCTCCAACTTGCTTAGCCTCTGCCCAAGAGCCTGTAATGTTCAATTCTTTGAAATACATATCCGAACAACTTCCACCCGATCGACGCGCATCGGCCTGCACCCGAAGCAATGCGTCATCAGCGCTCACTCCACGAGGGATGTTTATCAGAACATGTTTGCCCGGCTTCATTAAATCGAACCGCTCGCCGTGAACGTTTTGAAGGTGCGGATCGCCGGTGGCAGCCACGCCTCCGGCGGCTCCGCCCGCCATGGGAGCTGCGGGAAGAAACGTTGGACTTGGCGTCGGCCAACCCAAAGGATACGTCGGACTGGGCGTCGGGCTGGGCGTCGGGAAGTGACGTCGGGTAGGGAGTCGGGAAAGCCGTGGGGTAGGCCGTCGGGAAAGCCGTCGGGTAGGGCGTCGGGAAGGCCGTGGGGTAAGGCGTCGGGAAAACCGTGGGGTAAGACGTTGGGAAAGCTGTGGGGTAGGGCGTGGGGTAGGGCGTCGGGTAAGGCGTCGGGTTCGGCGTTGGCTTCGGCGTCGGGAACGGCGTCGGGTTCGGCGTCGGGTTCGGCGTCGGCTTCGGCGTCGGGTACGGCGTCGGGTTCGGCGTCGGGTTCGGCGTCGGTTCGGCGTCGGGTTCGGCGTCGGGTTCGGCGTCGGGTTCGGCGTCGGCTTCGGCGTCGGGTACGGCGTCGGGTTCGGCGTCGGGTTCGGCGTCGGGTTCGGCGTCGGGTACGGCGTCGGGTTCGGCGTCGGCTTCGGCGTCGGGTACGGCGTCGGGTACGGCGTCGGCTTCGGCGTCGGCTTCGGCGTCGGGTACGGCGTCGGGTACGGCGTCGGGTACGGCGTCGTCCGTCCCGTGCAAACGTATTTGCACACGTCTTGCTGTCCTTGGGTTCCACCGCAGCAGTTGCAATACTTGCCCCAATGAATAGTCGGACTACCAGAATTCCAGTGCATGGTGTACCAGTTATACCCACAACGCGTGCATCCCAGCTCACACACTGCTTCAGTCCGTAGCTCTGCGGCGTCCATACCGTCCGACCCATTCACTGACATCTGCATGAGCTGCATATCGGCGCCAACAATGTAAGCGAGCGCGAATGCCGCG
The DNA here is from genome assembly GCA_963575745.1 of Prorocentrum cordatum. Lineage (NCBI taxonomy): Eukaryota > Dinophyceae > Prorocentrales > Prorocentraceae > Prorocentrum > Prorocentrum cordatum. Next base: position 121,042 of record CAUYUJ010022083.1, on the reverse strand, counting down.
GGAAAGATCAGTCTGTGTACCATGTTTGTGATGACGAACGCCAAAAAGTGCAGCAATGAATGTTCAGTAGCGACGATCCAACGCGACGCGTTCACCTTGAGCCACAATGGCCACGGAATGGAAGCGGGCGGTTTTGGGCTGCTTTCGGCCTCCCAAGGTCCCTCGCCGGGCCTCGGAGCCGTCAGAAAACGGCCCGTTCCAGGGCCCACGCATCGAACAATTTTGGAGCAGCTGCACTGCACATCTGGGAACGGCATAATTCAACGTATGGCCCACTGCCACGGCCGGACCTAGGAGACATAAAACCACCCTTCGACAACATGATACCTTCAACATGTGAACGCCAGCGCCGGGAGCGGCGTCGGGAACGGCCTCGGCATTGCAATACGATTTCACCTCAGCACAACCACTACTATTGACGCCGATGCCGCTGGCAAACGCAGTAATTTGGGCGTCGTCATCTGCGCACTCCAGTGTGGAGCTCACACCGATCGAAGTCGCCATGGGTACGCTGAGACTGATAACGACCGCGACAGCGGACCGCGCGGTCCATAATGTCATCTGGACCGTCATCCCACGGAACCGAAAAAAATGGCCCGACGCTTGCATGTTTCCGCGCGTGTGGAATTCAAGCAACATGGAAGATGCTCCATGTCTGCCTGAACCTAAATGCTTGGGACGGACGGCCAAATTACACTATGCGTCCACCATGGCCATCACTATTTCGAGAGAGCGGGGGGAAGGGATTCTCAAGTGGCGGTCTGGAGGCCGACGCGCGGCACGGTTGACTTCCGAGGTGCGCGTTGCAGCGCGGGCGGGGGGGGGAGAAGGGTGGCGAGATAAAGCGATGGAGTTAGCGAGGGAGAGGGAGGGAAGAAGATAGAGGGAGGGAAGGGAGGAATGAATGGATGAATACCTCATGGAATCCTGCCGTCACCTCTGTCATACTGCCACAGCTCGCTGCACCAGGCTTATATCCAGCGATAGGACTCTGAGTCGGGTTGCTTCTGCACCCCCCGACATCGAAAGAGCCGGCGCACTCTGCTGACAGCGGCACTGGCCATTGTCCTGCATCCCCATTCTTGGGCACGCAGCCCGTGGGGCGCAGGCTCCCAAGGCATGGGGGCCCCCGTCACCCATGCCCAGTCGCCGCCCCCCGATCCACCCCCTCGCCTTTGGAACCCTTCTTAGCTCTAGGGGCGTATATAATCGGAGTGATTGGACGCGGGCCCGGAAGAAGTGCCGCAGCATATGTGCTCAGGGCAGGTCGATTAATTATTGCTGATGGGATCGCGCCACGGGCCACGAGTTTACGAAATCGCTCGCTCCCCGAAGAAGCCCCCGAGGTCCCCGAGGTCCTGGGCGGGAGAAAGCACGAACGAGTGGCCCCCAGCAGGGCCTGCTGGGAATGCACGCTGGGCCCATCTATGATGTCGAGGAGCTCTATGTAAGCATTGTGGTTGCTGCTACTGCGCGGTTGCTGACCGCTGCCGCTGCCTACACCTACTCCTCGGGGCCGACCACCTCCGCCAACTCCCTCTCGAGTGGCCCGCGCGGGGGCGCGCCTGCCAGGAGGACCCCCCCCCTCGGATTCCATCGACTGATCCAGCCGCCTCGAGCGAGCGATGCCGAGGCCCGCGTCTCGGTGGAAGCTGCACGAAATGATGGCCCTGCGCTTCTCGCGTTGCTCCGCCCTCAGCACCTGCGCCCTTTTGCACGGGATCACCCTGCCCAACTTCTGAGCTGTGATCCCGTTCGCGAAGATCCCTTTGGCGTAGTGCTCCTTCATCTCGTCGCGCAGCATGATCTCCGTCTGCTTTGAGCCGTCTGGCAGCTACGTGCCAGCGCCGCACAGGATAGACTCCATCACCGCGCGGGCGTGGGGGGGGGGCCTCGCACTTTGCGGTTGACTTGCTGGCCATCTTTTTCGAGCTTCTTCACCTCGGCGCTCTGGGCGTTGCGCCTGACGTCTGCTTCCTTGCCCGCTGCTGCCAGGCCGGCCGGCGCGTCTGGCACCTCGCATCCGCGGTGCACGGCGCTCTTGAGGCCCGCGACCTCACGAGCCAGGGACAGGATCAACCTGTCGTCCGCCTTCGACGCGTTCCCGACTAAGCTGCGCCTCCTCCTTTCTGCCAGCGCCCCCCACACCCTTCTTCTCCTGGACCCTTCGGGCGCTTCTTCTCTGGGGGGCTGTGCTAAGATGGAGGCCCCACGACCATCTGGCTCGGCTCGCCATCCGGCATCTTCAACGCGTGGGCGCGGCCGATACTGGAGGCGGGCGCCGGGGTGATCGCAGAAATCGCCGGGGCTCGAGCCGTCGAACTCGCAGACAGGGCAGGCGAAGGAGGACACGGAGATAACCGCTTTCAAGGAAGAGGGGCCCACTGTTTGGCAATGTCCACGAAACACAGAGCCCATCACATGTCTTGCAGCGTTTGCCTTGCATGCGAATACTTGTCTGCAGTGATTAGATACGTTGGTAGGAGCAGCAGCATGGCATACACTGCGGAGCCCATTAGTGCCCATGAGGTGGTTCATGAGACCCCTGCGGGTGCTCGATGATGTCTCACAAGATCCCCCTGGGCTGTCCTCGAGGGGGGAGCCAGCATCCCCACAGGCACTGAGAGTCGCCAGGTCCGCGCGGCGTCTCCTCCACTTCGCACGGCACGGCGCGCTGCCTCGATCTGTAAGCAGAGACATCCACGCCAGCAAAGAGCGAGGCAGTCGCCTCGTCGAGCAAAGACCTGAAGTCCTGAGCAACTCCGTCAAATATATCCCTGCCCAGCTTCTCAGCCACGCGGCGGAGGTCTGGGGCACGCAGACGGATGCGCCCCCCCCGACGCCGTGAGAGGACCCAATTGTTCAAGAAGAAATTCCCCGAACAGAGCACCGAGAACCTGAAGATGGCGGAGGGGCCGTTGGGCCCAGCTTTGAACCAATCGAACACGCCGAATACGCAACTCCAGGGATGGGATCGAAAGTTTCCAAAATCTCAAGAGCTCGACGTTCGCCATCGCGCGCTGGTGACTGCCCGTCCAGCCAACGGCCTTTCCAGCCATCGCAATTCGACAGAATCGAGTAAGAGCGGCCTCCAGCCGAGAATAGTCAGACTCGGCCAGCACGAAGGCCTGGAGGCCGTTCAAGAGAGAGTTGTAGGCGAAGCCCTGCAATGGTAAACGCTTGAATTTCCACTCTGAACCCATATCTGAATGAGACCCGAGAAGCCGCGATACGTCTATCAATTTCATGGCGCGCGGTATCCCGAAGAACCACCCGGGGGCCAGGTATCGAGCTTGCTCCTCGATGGAGCCCACGAGATCCACCCCGCCCCTCTTTCTCTATATCTCCTCCAGGCATGCACCGCGCATCCAAAAGAACACCATAAACTCTTGCTTGGCCGCGTCCTGCCCGAACCCACGTGGGCCCAATCTAGCGTCCAACAACGCGTCGCGCTTCCAAATCTGTTTCGCAGGCTCTGGGAGGGTCGAACCGGGGTCTGCATATTTTGAAGGCTAAGTCCGTCTCTGCGGCCCTCCCTGGATGCCACTAACTCGCCACTGCATACATCGTTGCGCTGTGCATCCACGCGCCAGTCATCAATCGGCTGCTTGAAAGTTCAATTACAAGCCTGCACTACGTAAGGGCCCGCCATGAGCCCTCCCTGCTGCGCGCGGTCGCAGTGCAATCCCCCCACCCACCCACCCACCCGACCAACCCCCAACCCCAGCAGGCAGAGCAACAACCGCTTCTCGGCACCTAAGCGACAGCAGCATCCATGCGCCCCCAACGGCTGCTGGCGAACGCATGACTCAACTTTTTCAAGCACATACAGAAGGTCCGTCGGGCGCGGCGGAGTCGGCACAACACTGCGCCGGGGACATGCATGGATGTCTCTCGTCTTCGGCCGCGGACGAACCCGTAGTCAGACTGTCCTGGAAGGCAGCGAAACTTCCTCGCGAAGTACGCCTTGCCTGGGACAGGAAGAACGCGGACAACTCGCTTGCCTAGAGGCCCCCTGTCGATGGCTTTTGTGGAGCGGGGCCCATGGCTACAGTTCCAATGTTTTGAATGGCCCGGTGGGATCTGATCTCCTGGAGTCCGATGCTCAGCAGAAACCCAAAAAAAACTTTACAGGGTGCCTGCGCGGGGGCTCCGAAACAGCCCACTTTGGCACGTCGCCAACTCGGGCAGAACACCACGCGCCAAAGCTCGAGGGGCGCGCAAAAGACTGGAACAGCTCGTCGCTCGGGAGCCGACCGGATATATCTACGCATCTGAGAGAGGTCCCTTTTGGCAAGCTCAGCCATCTCCTCATCCACCAAGAACGAGTAATCCTCGCCATGCCCCTCCCTCCACGCGCCCCAGTCGATCCCCCTGCAGCTCACGCCCTCGCCCTTGCCCCTCCCCCGCGCCCCCTTCCACGCCGAAGAGGAAGGTGAACTGGCACGCGCAAGACGACCATCTCTGCGCTTCGGCCCATACCTGCATGATGCGGCGCGCGGGGCGGTCGACATAGCTCCGGCAAATCTGCGACGTCCCCAATGCTCAAGACACTCCTCCAAACGCGCCCTCCTCCTCCTCCTCCCCCCATCATGGCCTGCCCCCTCAACTTACAAACGCGAGTGGATATCTCACGGAGCTGCCTCTCAATCTCCTCAATCGCCTCCGGTCCACAGTCGAGCTTCCGGCTGCGGACCCCTGCCCGTTCTTGCAGAAGCCGCCGCCGCCATAACCAATACATCTGGCACTCTGGGTTTGTTGCGTTGCCCTCGGAATAAATTGTTCGCCGGCACTGAGCAGGACACGCTCGATAGTTTCAAGAATCTCGTCGGGCGAGGCGTGGTCGAGCAACCGCCGCGCCTGAACTCGCTGAAGTTGGAGGCGGAGAACATCTAAAATTTCGAGACGTCGGTGTCCGTGCCTGAGTGCGTGCATCATGGCCTCCCTGCCCAATGCAACGTGCTTCTCCCCCTCCTCTCCCCCCTGGCATTGGTCGCCCCTGTTACAATGCATGATTAGTGCTACTGGTAGGTGATCCTTTGGCGGCGGCCCACGCGCAGGCTGGAGCTGGGCCCCCGAGCGTCTCAGCAGGGAGCACGATCGGATGAGGCGTTCCATGCCGAGCGGGCAGCGCACGCAGTCGATCCTCGAGTTCGAATTGCCCCCGGAAACACGCGGGGGCGCCCTCGGCCCCCTGTGCGTTCGCCCCCACACACGATGATGTTCCAAGAGTACACGAAAACGCTGGCCTGCACCGTTGGGAAGCCTCTCGCGATGGGCCGAACCAATCGAATCCGAAATGCGCCCATTCCACAGACCATTCTGGTGCACGACCCCCGCCCCGTCATTAACGTCGGTGTAGATTTAGAGGCGCGCAGCGCACTGGCAACGTGCTCAGGATATTATTCGGCCAAGTCGTCACCACCTGCGTAGTTCTGAAGCAGGCGCCCCGCTGGCGACGGCGCGTGGGTTTTGGGGGAAAGTGGGCGCTCGCGACGCAGATGTCCAAAGCCGCCTTGTTAATTATGACTGCCACTCCCCGCCCCTGAGCCTCTGGTGGGCTGCTCGAAATTCGCACAACATGGTTTTTTCCTTCGCCCGACGCGGAGGCAAGGGCAGCACGGAACGCCACCGCCTGAACGCCATTTGAGAAATACTGCCCCCCCCCCGCCCCTGGAGCGCTAGAGGAACAAGAAGACAGCATAAACATGTTTTCTCGGAGCTCTCCAGCAGTGCCCTCTGGGCCGCCCCCCCCCCGCCCCGCGATGGGGGCCGATCGCAACCTCTTCGGACCGATCGTCGACCACTTCGGACTGATCACGACCAGTTGCGATCGGTCCGAAATGGTTGCGATGCTTTTGGGCCGTTTCAATAAGGCGTCTGTTCAGATAGAGATAGTCATAGCGGTTCTGCGCGCACTGAACTCCCTGAAGCCGGCCAGAGAGAATCTGAAGAAGCGGTTGCGATCGGTCCGATCACCAACGGCCGATCACAATCTCAGCTACATGTACTCGAGCTCGACGTGGCCATGATCCGCATACGTTTCCCATGTGACCCGTATGCGGTCCCTATGCGGTTCGCATGCGTTTCCTATGTGATTCGTACACGACTCCCATGTGATTCGCATACGACTCCGATGTGATTCGTCTGCGGAGTTCGCCAGAATCCTAAGAGGGTCTTTTCGGGAAACTGAAGAGTTCCCACGGATCCTACACATTCCCAGATTTCTGGGAGGGCCTCCGAGGGAATCCTAGGAATTCCCAAGGATCCTACTCATTGCCAGAATTTTGAGAAGCATCCGTAAGAGATTTTCAGAATTCCGACGGATCCTGCAATTTGCCAAATTTCTGGGGGGGGCTCCTCAGGAGTCCTAGGGATTCCCGGGGATCCTTTCAATTCCCAGACTCGTGAGAGGGCCTCTGAGGGAATCCTGCGATATTCTAAGTATTCTGCCATTTGCTGGATTCCTAAGAGGGCCTCCTCGGCAATCCTAGAAATTCCCAAGGATCCTACCAATTTTTCAGATGCCTGGTGGGGGCCTCCAAAGGAACCACAAGAATTCTTAACGATCCTACCAATTTCCAGATTCCTAAGAGGACCTCCTACGCAATCCTAAGAATGCGACGGGGCCCCACCAATTGCTCAGATTCCTGGGAGGGCCTCTTCGGGACCCCCAGGAATTCCAAGAGATCCTACCATTTGCCAGATTCCTGAAAGGGACTTCTAGGCAATCCTACGGAGTCCGACGAACAAGTGCCAGATTCCAGAGAAGGCCTCCGAGGGAATCCTAAACATTCCAGGATATCCTACAAATCAACGGATTCCTGAGAGCAACCAATTGCGATCGGTCCAAAGTTACTGCGATGTTTTTGGGTCGCTTCAATAAGATGTCGATTAAGGGAGAGAGAGAGAGAGGGAGATCATAAGAGCGATTCTGGGTACACTGAACTCCCTTCTCCCTGAAGCCGGCCAATGAGAATCTGAAGAAGCGGTTGCGATCGGTCCGGCCACCGACGGCCGATCATGATCTCAGCTAAACACATGTACTCGAGCTCGAACGTGGCCATGATCCGTATACGATTCCCATGTGATTCGTGTACGGTTCCTACGCGGTCTGTATACGATACCTATGTGATTCGTACACGACTCCAATGTGATTCGCATACGATTCCGATGTGATTCGCCTGAGGAATTCGCCAGAATCCTAAGAGGGTCTCTTCGGGAAACTGGAGAATTCCCACGGATCCTACAAATTCCCAGATTCCTGGGAGGGCCTCCGAGGGAATCCTAGGAATTCCCAAGGATCCTACTCATTGCCAGAGTCGTGAGAAGGATCCGTAAGAATTTTAAGAATTCCTACGGATCCTACCACTTCCCAAATTTCTGGGAGGGCCTCCTCAGGAGTCCAAGGAATTCCCAGGGATCCTATCAATTTCCAGATTCGTGAGAGGGCCACCCAAGTAACACTAGGAATTCCTAAGGATCCTACCAATTGCTGGATTCCTAAGAGGGCCTCCTCCTAGGCAATCCTAGAAATTCCCAAGGATCCTACCAATGTTTCAGATGCCTGGGAGGGTCTATAGAGGAACCACAAGAATTCTTAACGATCCTACCAATTGCCAGATTCCTAAGAGGGCCTCCTATGCAATCCTACGAATGCGACGGGGCCCCACCAATTGCTCCGATTCCTGGGAGGGCCTCCGAGAGAACCCGAGTAATTCCAGGGGATCCTACCAATTGCCAGATTCCTGAGAGGGCCTCCTAGGCAATCATAAGAACTCCTTGCCAGATTCCAGAGAAGGCCTCCGAGAGAATCCAAAAAAAATCCGGGAGATCCTACAAATCAGCAGATTCCTGAGGGGCCTGCTTAGGCTCTGCGGAAGCTCTGCGGAAGCTCTGCAGAAGCTCTTCAGAAGCTCCTCAGAAGCTCCTCAGAAGCTCTGCAGAAGCTCTGCGGAAGCTCTGCAGAAGAGAAGCTCTGCAGAAACTCTTGGAGCGGTTGCAATCCGGTGGTCTCCACATAGATGTGTGCAGGAATCCTTCAGGTTGCGATCAGTCTGTTTCCAGTGGTTGTAATCTGACCGAAGCAGTTGCTGAACAGTCCGAAGTGGTCGTAATCGGTCCAACACGGCCCAAGACGGCACAACACGGCCCAAGGAGAGAGCCTCAGGACGGCCCACCCCGGCCCAACACGGCCCAAGGACAATCCAAGAGGCCCTGAGAGCCGTCGAAAACGGCCCACGAGGCCCCCAACAAAAAGCCCCAAGATAGCCACAAACAACCCCAAGACGGCCCAAGGAGAGAGCCTCAGGACGGCCCACCCCGGCCCAACACGGCCCGAGGATAGTCCAAGAAGACCTGAGAGCCGTCGAAGACGGCCCACGAGGCCCCCAACAAAAAGCCCCAAGACGGCCACAAACCGCCCTCAAGGCTGCCAAGGTCGGCCCCAGGATTGCCCAAACGCCATGCAAGAGGGCCCCAGGACAGCCCAATATGGCTCAGATTCGGCCCAAGAGGACCTTACGATGCCCAAACATTGTCTCAAAGACGGCCGCGGAAACAACCAAGAAAAAAGAGAGGGTACTCCAGAACGGCGCTTGCTCGAACAAGGTACTGAACTGGAACGGGCTGCAAACTCGATCTACGCCCCGCTATGCTGCTGCGCGGTGGCCGAGGTTGGCGCAAGCAGCCTGACATGCGGAGGGTCAAAGGAGGACACAGGATGCAGACTGGGAAGGAAAGGGATGGGAGGGGGAGGGAGGGCGGAGGAAGCAAGCCCCCTTGGTCTCAGCCCCTTGAAGCTAGCGAACGACTGTCCTGGGAAGTAGCCACTATTTGTCAGCCGTTGCAGGTCGGAGCAGGTCGGCTGGCAGGGATGCCAGCTCGATTCGGCGAGCAACGGGAGCATCGGAGTGGCAACAAGATGCTGCCAGACAGCCGCTGAGAGTGGTGCAAGGTGGCACAAACCATGCACAGAAGTCTCAGAAGCCCTGTAAAAGAGCCAGCTCTCCTTTGCACTGGAAAGCACTGCCGCATGCGTCGCCCGAAATGGCGCACTTGCTTGTCATATACCCACTTCTCAAGCATCCCGCATGGTCACGCGAAGGTTGCTATTGCAAGTGGCGACTCGGAGGAAGGTGCCTGGCCACTCGTCACCACTTTCAGCAAAGACGTGCGCTTGGTACAAGACGCCGGGGGAGTCATCACCTCTTTGTGGTCGTCTTCCCCAAGCAAGCCTCCGACGGGAAATCCTGATCGCCCCAAATGCTTCACATGCACATTCAAGTACAAGTTGCCACTCTCTGTGCGTCCGTGGACGACTTTCAGCTCGACAGGACCAACAACGACCCATTGCGGAATCGTCACGGCGTTTTGCCGTACGCTGTAGTGATACCCTCCAACTTGCTTAGCCTCTGCCCAAGAGCCTGTAATGTTCAATTCTTTGAAATACATATCCGAACAACTTCCACCCGATCGACGCGCATCGGCCTGCACCCGAAGCAATGCGTCATCAGCGCTCACTCCACGAGGGATGTTTATCAGAACATGTTTGCCCGGCTTCATTAAATCGAACCGCTCGCCGTGAACGTTTTGAAGGTGCGGATCGCCGGTGGCAGCCACGCCTCCGGCGGCTCCGCCCGCCATGGGAGCTGCGGGAAGAAACGTTGGACTTGGCGTCGGCCAACCCAAAGGATACGTCGGACTGGGCGTCGGGCTGGGCGTCGGGAAGGGCGTCGGGAAGGACGTCGGGTAGGAAGTCGGGAAAGCCGTGGGGTAGGCCGTCGGGAAAGCCGTCGGGTAGGGCGTCGGGAAGGCCGTGGGGTAAGGCGTCGGGAAAACCGTGGGGTAAGACGTTGGGAAAGCTGTGGGGTAGGGCGTGGGGTAGGGCGTCGGGTAAGGCGTCGGGTTCGGCGTTGGCTTCGGCGTCGGGTACGGCGTCGGGTTCGGCGTCGGGTTCGGCGTCGGCTTCGGCGTCGGGTACGGCGTCGGGTTCGGCGTCGGGTTCGGTGTCGGCTTCGGCGTCGGGTACGGCGTCGGGTTCGGCGTCGGGTTAGGCGTCGGGTTCGGCGTCGGGTACGGCGTCGGCTTCGGCGTCGGCTTCGGCGTCGGGTACGGCGTCGGGTACGGCGTCGGCTACGGCGTCGGCTTCGGCGTCGGGTACGGCGTCGGGTACGGCGTCGGGTACGGCGTCGGGTACGGCGTCGTCCGTCCCGTGCAAACGTATTTGCACACGTCTTGCTGTCCTTGGGTTCCACCGCAGCAGTTGCAATACTTGCCCCAATGAATAGTCGGACTACCAGAATTCCAGTGCATGGTGTACCAATTATACCCACAATGCGTGCATCCCAGCTCACACACTGCTTCAGTCCGTAGCCCTGCGGCGTCCATACCGTCCGACCCATTCACTGACATCTGCATGAGCTGCATATCGGCGCCAACAATGTAAGCGAGCGCGAATGCCGCGGGAAAGATCAGTCTGTGTACCATGTTTGTGATGACGAACGCCAAAAAGTGCAGCAATGAATGTTCAGTAGCGACGATCCAACGCGACGCGTTCACCTTGAGCCACAATGGCCACGGAATGGGAGCGGGCGGTTTTGGGCTGCTTTCGGCCTCCAAGGGTCCCTCGCCGGGCCTCGGAGCCGTCAGAAAAACGCCCGTTCCAGGGCCCACGCATCGAACAATTTTGGAGCAGCTGCACTGCACATCTGGGAACGGCATAATTCAACGTATGGCCCACTGCCACGGCCGGATCTAGGAGACACAAAAACCACCGTTCGACAACATGATACCTTCAACATGAGAACGCCAGCGCCGGGAGCGGCGTCGGGAACGGCCTCGGCGTTGCAATACGATTTCACCTCAGCACAACCACTACTATTGACGCCGATGCCGCTGGCAAACGCAATAATTTGGGCGTCGCCATCTGCGCACTCCAGCGTGGAGCTCACACCGATCGAAGTCGCCATGGGTACGCTGAGACTGATAACGACCGCGACAGCGGACCACGCGGTCCATAATGTCATCTGGACCGTCATCCCACGGAACCGAAAAAAATGGCCCGACGCTTGCATGTTTCCGCGCGTGTGGAATTCAAGCAACGTGGAAGATGCTCCATGTCTGCCTAAATGCTTGGGACGGACGGCCAAAGTACACTATGCGTCCACCATGGCCATCACTATTTCGAGAGAGCGGGGGGAAGGGGTTCTCAAGTGGCGGTCTGGAGGCCGACGCGCGGCACGGTTGACTTCCGAGGTGCGCGTTGCAGCGCGGGCGGGGGGGGGAGAAGGTGGCGAGATAAAGCGATGGAGTTAGCGAGGGAGAGGGAGGGAAGAAGATAGAGGGAGGGAAGGGAGGAATGAATGAATGAATACCTCATGGAATCCTGCCGTCACCTCTGTCATACTGCCACAGCTCGCTGCACCAGGCTTATGTCCAGCGATCGGACTCTGAGTCGGGTTGCTTCTGCACCCCCCGACATCGAAACAGCCAGCGCACTCTGCTGACAACGGCACTGGCCATTGTCCTGCATCCCCATTCTTGGGCACGCAGCCCGCGGGGCGCAGGCTCCCAAGGCATGGGGGCCCCCGTCACCCATGCCCACTCGCCGCCCCCCGATCCACCCCCTCGCCTTTGGAACCCTTCTTAGCTCTAGGGGCGTATACAATCGGAGTGATTGGATGCGGGCCCGGAAGAAGTGCCGCAGCATATGTGCTCAGGGCAGGTCGATTAATTATTGCTGATGAGATCGCGCCACGGGCCACGAGTTTACGAAATCGCTCGCTCCCCGAAGAAGCCCCCGAGGTCCCCGAGGTCCTGGGCGGGAGAAAGCACGAACGAGTGGCCCCCAGCAGGGCCTGCTGGGAATGCACGCTGGGCCCATCTATGATGTCGAGGAGCTCTATGTAAGTATTGTGGTTGCTGCTACTGCGCGGTTGCTGACCGCTGCCGCTGCCTACACCTACTCCTCGGGGTCGACCACCTCCGCCAACTCCCTCTCGAGTGGCCCGCGCGGGGGCGCGCCTGCCAGGAGGACCCCCCCCCCTCGGATTCCATCGACTGCTCCAGCCGCCTCGAGCGAGCGATGCCGAGGCCCGCGTCTCGGTGGAAGCTGCACGAAATGATGGCCTTGCGCTTCTCGCCCTGCTCCGCCCTCAGCACCTGCGCCCTTTTGCACGGGATCACCCTGCCCAACTTCTGAGCTTTGATCCCGTTCGCGAAGATCCCTCTGGCGTAGTGCTCCTTCATCTCGTCGCGCAGCATGATCTCCGTCTGCTTTGAGCCGTCTGGCAGCTACGTGCCAGCGCCGCACAGGATAGACTCCATCACCACGCGGACGCGGGGGGGGGGCCTCGCACTTTGCGGTTGACTTGCTGGCCATCTTTTTCGAGCTTCTTCACCTCGGCGCTCTGGGCGTTGCGCCTGACGTCTGCTTCCTTGCCCGCTGCTGCCAGGCCGGCCGGCGCGTCTGGCACCTCGCATCCGCGGTGCACGGCGCTCTTGAGGCCCGCGACCTCGCGAGCCAGGGACAGGGTCAACCTGTCGTCCGCCTTCGACGCGTTCCCGACTAAGCTGCGCCTCCTCCTTTCTGCCGGCGCCCCCCACACCCTTCTTCTCCTGGACCCTTCGGGCGCTTCTTCTCTGGGGGGCTGTGCTAAGATGGAGGCCCCGCGACCATCTGGCTCGGCTCGCCATCCGGCATCTTCAACGCGTGGGCGCGGCCGATACTGGAGGCGGGCGCCGGGGTGATCGCAGAAATCGCCGAGGCTCGCGCCGTCGAACTCGCAGACAGGGCAGGCGAAGGAGGACACGGAGATAACCGCTTTCAAGGAAGAGGGGCCCACTGTTTGGCAATGTCCACGAAACACAGAGCCCGTCACATGTCTTGCAGCGTTTGCCTTGCATGCGAATACTTGTCTGCAGTGATCAGATACGTTGGCAGGAGCAACAGCATGGCATACACTGCGGAGCCCATTAGTGCCCATGAGGTGATTCATGAGACCCCTGCGGGTGCTCGATGATGTCTCACAAGATCCCCCTGGGCTGTCCTCGGGGGGGAGCCAGCATTCCCACAGGCACTGAGCGTCGCCAGGTCCGCGCGGCGCCCCCTCCAGTTCGCACGGCACGGCGCGCTGCCTCAATCTGCAAGCAGAGACATCCACGCCAGCAACGAGCGAGGCAGTCGCCTCGTCGAGCAACGACCTGAAGTCCTGAGCAACTCCGTCAAATATATCCCGGCCCAGCTTCTCAGCCACGCGGCGGAGGTCTGGGGCGCGCAGACGGATGCAAACCCCCCCGACGCCGTGAGAGGACCCAAGTGTTCAAGAAGAAGTTCCCCGAACAGAGCACCGAGAACCTGAAGATGGTGGAGGGGCCGTTGGGCCCAGCTTTGAACCAATCGAACACGCCGAATACGCAACTCCAGGGATGGGATCGAAAGTTTCCAAAATCTCAAGAGCTCGACGTTCGTCATCGCGCGCTGGTGGCTGCCCGTCCAGCCAACGGCCTTTCCAGCCATCGCAATTCGACAGGATCGAGCAAGAGCGGCCTCCAGCTGAGAATAGTCAGACTCGGTCAGCACGAAGGCCTGGAGGCCGTTCAAGAGAGAGCTGTAGGCGAAGCCCTGCAATGGTAAACGCTTGAATTTCCACACTGAACCATATCTGAATGAGACCCAAGAGGCCGTGATACGTCTATCAATTTCATGGCGCGCGGTATCCCGAAGAACCACCCGGGGGCCGGGTAACGAGCTTGTTCCTTGATGGAGCCCACGAGATCCACCCCGCCCCTCTTTCTCAATCTCTCCTCCAGGCATGCACCGCGCATCCAAAAGAACACCATAAACTCTTGCTTGGCCGCGTCCTGCCCGAACCCACGCGGGCCCAATCTAGCATCCAACAACGCATCGCGCTTCAAAATCTGTTTCGCAGGCTCTGGGAGGGTCGAACCGGGGTCTGCATATTTTGAAGACTAAGTCCGTCTCTGTGGCCCTCCCTGGATGCCACTAACTCGCCACTGCATGCATCGTTGCGCTGTGCATCCACGCGCCAGTCATCAATCGGCTGCTTAAAAATTCAATTGCAAGCCTGCACTATGTGAGGGCCCGCCATGAGCCCTCCCTGCTGCGGTCGCAGTGCACTCCCCCCACCCACACACCCACCCGACCAACCCCCAACCCCAGCAGGCAGAGCAACAACCGCTTCTCGGCACCTAAGCGACAGCAGCATCCATGCGCCCCCAACGGCTGCTGGCGAACGCATGACTCAACTTTTTCAAGCACATACAGAAGGTCCGTCGGGCGCGGCGGAGTCGGCACGACACTGCGCCGGGGACGCGCATGGATGTCTCTCGTCTTCGGCCGCGGACGAACCCGTAGTCAGACTGTCCTGGAAGGCAGCAAAACTTCCTCGCGAAGTACGCCTTGCCTGGGACAGGAAGAATGCGAACAACTCGCTTGCCTAGAGGCCCCCTGTCGATGGCTTCTGTGGAGCGGGGCCCATGGTTACAGTTCCAATTTTTTGAATGGCCCAGTGGGATCTGATCTCCTGGAGCCCGATGCTCAGCAGAAACCCAAAAACACTTTACAGGGGGCCTGCGCGGGGGCTCCGAAACAGCCCACTTTAGCACGTCGCCAACTCGGGCAGAACACCACGTGCCAAAGCTCGAGGGGCGCGCAAAAGACTGGAACAGCTCGTCGCTTGGGAGCCGACCAGATATATCTACGCATCTGAGAGAGCTCCCTTTTGGCAAGCTCAGCCATCTCCTCATCCACCAAGAACGAGTAATCCTCGCCATGCCCCCCCCTCCACGCGCCCCAGTCGATCCCCCTGCAGCTCACGCCCTCGCCCTTGCCCCTCCCCCGCGCCCCCTTCCACGCCGAAGAGGAAGGTGAACTGGCACGCGCAAGACGACCATCTCTGCGCTTCGGCCCATACCTGCATGATGCGGCACGCGGGGCGGTCGACATAGCTCCGGCAAATCTGCGACGTCCCCAATGCTCAGGACACTCCTCCAAGCGTGCCCTCCTCCTCCTCCTCCCCCCCCCTCGCGGCCTGCCTCCTCAACTTACAAACACGAGTGGATATCTCACGGAGCTGCCTCTCAATCTCCTCAATCGCCTCCGGTCCACAGTCGAGCTTCTGGCTGCGGATCCCTGCCCGTTCTTGCAGAAGCCGTCGCCGCCGTAACCAGTGCATCTGGTACTCTGGGTCAGTTGCGTTGACCTCGGAATAAATTGTTCGCCGGCACTGAGCAGAACACGCTCGATAGTTTCAAGAATCTCGTCGGGCGAGGCGTGGTCGAAGCAACCGCAGCGCCTGAACTCGCTGAAGTTGGAGGCGGAGAACATCTAAAATTTCGAGACGTCGGTGTCCGTGCCTGAGTGCGTGCATCATGGCCCCCCTGCCCAACGCAACGCGCTTCTCCCCCTCCTCTCCCCCCTGGCATTGGTCGCCCCTGTTACAATGCATGATTAGTGCTACTGGTAGGTGATCCTTTAGCGGCGGCCCACGCGCAGGCTGGAGCTGGGCCCCCGAGCGTCTCAGCAGGGAGCACGATCGGATGAGGCATTCCATGCCGAGCGGGCAGCGCACGCAGTCGATCCTCGAGTTCGAATTGCCCCCGAAAACACGCGGGGGCGCCCTCGGCCCCCTGTGCGTTCGCCCCCACACACGATGATGTTCCAAGAGTACACGAAAACGCTGGCCTGCACCGTTGAGAAGCCTCTCGCGATGGGCCGAACCAATCGAATCCGAAATGTGCCCATTCCAAAGACCATTCTGGTGCACGACCCCCACCCCGTCATTAACGTCGGTGTGGATTTAGAGGCGCGCAGCGCACTGGCAACGTGCTCAGGATATTATTCGGCCAAGTCGTCACCACCTGCGTAGTTCTGAAGCGGGCGCCCCGCTGGCGACGGCGCGTGGGTTTTGGGGGGGAGTGGGCGCTCGCGACGCAGATGTCCAAAGCCGCCTTGTTAATTATGACTGCCACTCCCCGCCCCTGAGCCTCTGGTGGGCTGCTCGAAATTCGCACAACATGGTTTTTTCCTTCGCCCGACGCGGAGGCAAGGGCAGCACGGAACGCCACCGCCTGAACGCCACTTGAGAAATACTGCCCCCCCGCCCCTGGAGCGCTAGAGGAACAAGACGACAGCATAAACATGTTTTCTCAGAGCTCTCCAGCAGTGCCCTCTGGGCCGCCCCCCCCTCCGCCCCGCGATGGGGGCCGATCGCAACCGCTTCGGACCGATCGTCGACCATTTCGGACTGATCACGACCAGTTGCGATCGGTCCGAAATGGTTGCGATGCTTCTGGGCCGTTTCAATAAGGCGTCTGTTCAGATAGAGATCGTCATAGCGGTTCTGCGCGCACTGAACTCCCTGAAGCCGGCCAGAGAGAATCTGAAGAAGCGGTTGCGATCGGTCCGATCACCAACGGCCGATCACAATCTCAGCTACATGTACTCGAGCTCGACGTGGCCATGATCCGCATACGTTTCCCATGTGACTCGTATGCGGTCCCTATGCGGTTCGCATGCGTTTCCTATGTGATTCGTACACGACTCCCATGTGATTCGCATACGACTCCGATGTGATTCGTCTGCGGAGTTCGCCAGAATCCTAAGAGGGTCTCTTCGGGAAACTGAAGAATTCCCACGGACCCTACAATTCCCAGATTCCTGGGAGGGCCTCCGAGGGAATCCTAGGAATTCCCAAGGATCCTACTCATTGCCAGATTTTAAAAAAAGCATCCGTAAGAAATTTTCAGAATTCCACCGGATCCTGCAATTTGCCAAATTTCTGGGGGGAGGGCTCCTCAGGAGTCCTAGGAATTCCCGGGGATCCCTTCAATTCCCAGACTCGTGAGAGGGCCTCTGAGGGAATCATGCGAGATTCTAAGCATTCTGCCCTTTGCTGGATTCCTAAGAGGGCCTCCTCGGCAATCCTAGGAATTCCCAAGGATCCTACCAATTGTTCAGATGCCTGGTGGGGGCCCCCACAGGAACCACAAGAACTCTTAACGATCCTACCAAGTGCCAGATTCCTAAGAGGACCTCCTACGCAATCCTAAGAATGCGACGGGGCCCCACCAATTGCTCAGATTCCTGGGAGGGCCTCTTCGGGACCCCCAGGAATTCCAAGGGATCCTACCATTTGCCAGATTCCTGAAAGGGACTTCTAGGCAATCCTACGAATTCCGACGATCATGTGCCAGATTCCAGAGAAGGCCTCCAAGGGAATCCTAAACATTCCAGGAGATCCTACAAATCAGCGGATTCCTGAGAGCAACCAATTGCGATCGGTCCAAAGTGGCTGCGATGTTTTTGGGTCGCTTCAATAAGATGTCGATTAAGGGAGAGAGAGAGAGAGAGAGAGAGAGAGAGAGGGAGATCATAAGAGCGATTCTGGGTGCACTGAACTCCCTTCTCCCTGAAGCCGGCCAATGAGAATCTGAAGAAGCGGTTGCGACCAGTCCGGCCACCGACGGCCGATCATGATCTCAGCTAAACACGTGTACTCGAGCTCGAACGTGGCCATGATCCGTATACGATTCCCATGTGATTCGTGTACGGTTCATACGCGGTCTGTATACGATACCTATGTGATTCGTACACGACTCCAATGTGATTCGCATACGATTCCGATGTGATTCGCCTGACGAATTCGCCAAAATCCTAAGAGGTTCTCTTCGGGAAACTGGAGAATTCCTACGGATCCTACAAATTCCCAGATTCCTGGGAGGGCCTCCGAGGGAATCCTAGGAATTCCCAAAGATCCTACTCATTGCCAGAGTCGTGAGAAGGATCCGTAAGAATTTTAAGAATTCCTACGGATCCTACCACTTCCCAAATTTCTGGGAGGGCCTCCTCAGGAGTCCTAGGAATTCCCAGGGATCCGATCAATTTCCAGATTCGTGAGAGGGCCACCCAAGTAACCCTAGGAATTCCGAAGGATCCTACCAATTGCTGGATTCCTAAGAGGGCCTCCTAGGCAATCCTAGAAATTCCCAAGGATCCTACCAATTGTTCAGATGCCTGGGAGGGTCTATAGAGGAACCACAAGAACTCTTAACGATCCTACCAATTGCCAGATTCCTAAGAGGGCCTCCTATGCAATCCTACGAATGCGACGGGGCCCCACAAATTGCTCCGATTCCTGGGAGGGCCTCCGAGAGAACCCGAGTAATTCCAGGGGATCCTACCAATTGCCAGATTCCTGAGAGGGCCTCCTAGGCAATCATAAGAACTCCTTGCCAGATTCCAGAGAAGGCCTCCGAGAGAATCCAAAAAAATCCGGGAGATCCTACAAATCAGCAGATTCCTGAGGGGCCTGCTTAGGCTCTGCGGAAGCTCTGCGGAAGCTCTGCAGAAGCTCTTCAGAAGCTCCTCAGAAGCTCTGCAGAAGCTCTGCGGAAGCTCTGCAGAAGAGAAGCTCTGCAGAAACTCTTGGAGCGGTTGCAATCCGGTGGTCTCCACATAGATGTGTGCAGGAATCCTTCAGGTTGCGATCAGTCCGTTTCCAGTGGTTGTAATCTGACCGAAGCAGCTGCTGAACAGTCCGAAGTGGTCGTAATCGGTCCAACACGGCCCAAGACGGCCCAACACGGCCCAAGGAGAGAGCCTCAGGACGGCCCACCCCGGCCCAACACGGCCCGAGGACAGTCCAAGAGGCCCTGAGAGCCGTCGAAAACGGCCCACGAGGCCCCCAACAAAAAGCCCCAAGACGGCCACAAACCGCCCCAAGGCTGCCAAGGTCGGCCCCAGGATTGCCCAAACGCCATGCAAGAAGGCCCCAGGACAGCCCAATATGGCTCAGATTCGGCCCAAGAGGACATTACGATGCCCAAACATTGTCTCAAAGACGGCCGCGGAAACAACCAAGAAAAAAGAGAGGGTACTCCAGAACGGCGCTTGCTCGAACAAGGCACTGAACTGGAACGGGCTGCAAACTCGATTTACGCCCCGCTATGCTGCTGCGCGGTGGCCGAGGTTGGCGCAAGCAGCCTGACATGCGGAGGGTCAAAGGAGGACACAGGATGCAGACTGGGAAGGAAAGGGATGGGGAGGGGGAGGGAGGGCGGAGGAAGCAAGCCCCCTTGGTCTCCGCCCCTTGAAGCTAGCGAACGACTGTCCTGGGAAGTAGCCACTGTTTGTCAGCCGTTGCAGGTCGGAGCAGGTCGGCTGGCAGGGACGCCAGCTCGATTCGGCGAGCAACGGGAGCATCGGAATGGCAACAAGATGCTGCCAGACAGCCGCTGAGAGTGGTGCAAGGTGGCGCGAACCATGCACAGAAGTCTCAGAAGCCCTGTAAAAGAGCCAGCTCTCCTAAGCGCAGGAAAGCACTGCCGCATGCGTCGCCCGAAAGGGCGCACTTGCTTGTCATATACCCACTTCTCAAGCATCCCGCATGGTCACGCGAAGGTTGCTATTGCAAGTGGCGACTCGGAGGAAGGTGCCTGGCCACTCGTCACCACTTTTAGCAAATTCGTGCGCTGGGTGCAAGACGCTGGGGGAGTCATCACCTCTTTGTGGTCGTCTTCCCCAAGCAAGCCTCCGACGGCAAATCCTGATCGCCCCAAATGCTTCACATGCACATTCAAGTACAAGTTGCCACTCTCTGCGCGTCCGTGGACGACTTTCAGCTCGACAGGACCAACAACGACCCATTGCGGAATCGTCACGGCGTTTTGCCGTACGCTGTAGTGATACCCTCCAACTTGCTTAGCCTCTGCCCAAGAGCCTGTAATGTTCAATTCTTCGAAATACATATCCCAACAATTTCCACCCGATCGACGCGCATCGGCCTGCACCCGAAGCAATGCGTCATCAGCGCTCACTCCACGAGGGATGTGTATCAGAACATGTTTGCCTGGCTTCATTAAATCGAACCGCTCGCCGTGAACGTTTTGAAGGTGCGGATCGCCGGTGGCAGCCACGCCGCCGGCGGCTCCGCCCGCCATGGGAGCTGCGGGAAGAAACGTTGGACTTGGCGTCGGCCAACCCAAAGGATACGTCGGACTGGGCGTCGGGCTGGGCGTCGGGAAGGGCGTCGGGAAGGACGTCGGGTAGGAGGTCGGGAAAGCCGTGGGGTAGGCCGTCGGGAAAGCCGTCGGGTAGGGCGTCGGGACGGCCGTGGGGTAAGGCGTCGGGAAAACCGTGGGGTAAGGCGTTGGGAAAGCTGTGGGGTAGGGCGTGGGGTAGGGCGTGGGGTAGGGCGTGGGGTAGGCCGTCGGGAAAGCCGTCGGGTACGGCGTCGGGTACGGCGTCGGGTTCGGCGTCGGGTTCGGCGTCGGCTTCGGCGTCGGGTACGGCGTCGGGTTCGGCGTCGGGTTCGGCGTCGGTTCCGGCGTCGGGTTCGGCGTCGGCTTCGGCGTCGGCTTCGGCGTCGGGTACGGCGTCGGCTTCGGCGTCGGGTACGGCGTCGGGTACGGCGTCGGGTACGGCGTCGGGTACGGCGTCGGGTACGGCGTCGTCCGTCCCGTGCAAACGTATTTGCACACGTCTTGCTGTCCTTGGGTTCCACCGCAACAATTGCAATACTGGCCCCAATGAATAGTCGGACTACCAGAATTCCAGTGCATGGTGTACCAGTTATATCCACAACGCGTGCATCCCAGCTCACACACTGCTTCAGTCCGTAGCTCTGCGGCGTCCATACCGTCCGACCCATTCACTGACATCTGCATGAGCTGCATATCGGCGCCAACAATGTAAGCGAGCGCGGATGCCGCGGGAAATATCAGTTTGGTGTACCATGTTTGTGATGACGAACGCCAAAAAATGTAGCAATGAATGTTCAGTAGCGACGATCCAACGCGACGCGTTCACCTTGAGCCACAGTGGCCACGGAATGGGAGGTTTTGGGCTGCTTTCGGCCTCCAGGGGTCCTTCGCCAGGCCTCGGGGCCGTCAGAAAACGGCCCGCTCCAGGGCCCACGCATCGAACAAATTTGGAGCAGCTGCACTGCACGTCTGGGAACGGCATAGTTAAACGTATGGCCCACGGCCGGACCTAGGAGACATAAAACCACCCTTCGACAACATGATACTTTCAACATGAGAACGCCAGCGCTGGGAGCGGCGTCGGGACAGGCCTCGACGTTGCAGTAAGGTTACACCTCAGCACAACCACGAATCTTGACGCCGATGCCGCTCGCAAGCGCAATAATTTGGGCGTCGTCATCTGCGCACTTCAGCGTGAAGCTCACACCGATCGAGGTCGCCGTGGGTACGCTGAGACTGAGAACGACTGCGACAACGGACCACGCGGTCCAAAATGCCATCTGGACCGTCGACCTACGGAACATGGCCCGACGGTTGCATGCTTCCGCGTTTGTGGAATACGAGCAAAATTGAAGATGTTCCAAGTCTGCCTGAACCAAGATGCTTGGGACGGACGGCCAAATTACACCATGCGTCCACCATGGCCATCACTATTTCGAGAGAGCGGGGGGAAGGATTCCCAAGTGGCGGTCTGCAGGCCGACGCGCGGCACGGTTGACTTCCGAGGTGCGCGTTGCAGCGCGGGCGGGGAGGGGGGAGAAGGGTGGCGAGATAAAGCGATAGAGTTAGCGAGGGAGAGGGAGGGAAGAAGATAGAGGGAGGGAAGGGATGAATGAATGAATGAATAACTCATGGAGTCCTGCCGTCACCTCTGTCATACTGCCACACCTCGCTGTGCCAGGCTTATTTCCAGAGATCGGATTCTGAGTCGGGTTGCTTCTGCACCCCCATGACATCGCGAAACAGCCAGCGCGCTCCGCTGAGAGCGGCACTGGCCATAGTCCTGCAACCCCATTTTTGGGCACGCGGCCCGTGGGGCGCAGGCTCCCATGGCACGGGGACCCCCTCACCCAGGCCCACTCGCCGCCCCCCGATCCACCCCCTCGCCTTTGGAACCTTTCTTAGCTTCAGGGGCGTATATAATCGGAGTGATTGGGTGAGGACCCGGAAGAAGTGCCGCAGCATATGTGCTCAGGGCAAGTCGATTCATTATTGCTGATGGGATCACGCCACGGGCCACGAGTTCACGAAATCGTTCGCTCCCCGAAGAAGCCCCCGAGGTCCCCGAGGCCCTGGACGGGAGAAAGCACGAACGAGTGGCCCCCAGCAGGGCCTGCTGGGAATGCACGCTGGGCCCATCTATGATGTCGAGCTCTATGTAAGTATTGCGGTTGGTGCTACTGCGTGGTTGCTGACCGCTGCCACTGCCTACACCTACTCCTCGGGGCCGACCTCCTCCGCCAACTCCCTCTCGAGTGGCAGGCGCCGAGTGGCCCGCGCGGGGCCGCGCCTGCCAGGAGGACCCCCCCCTCGGATTCCATCGACTGCTCCAGCCGCCTCGAGTGAGCGATGCCGAGTCGCGCATCTCGGTGGAAGCTGCACGACATGATGGCCTTGCGCTTCTCGCCCTGCTCCGCCCTCAGCACCTGATCACCCTGCCCACGTCTGAGCTGATCCCCG
Organism: Prorocentrum cordatum; assembly: GCA_963575745.1. NCBI lineage: Eukaryota > Dinophyceae > Prorocentrales > Prorocentraceae > Prorocentrum > Prorocentrum cordatum. Next base: position 98,578 of record CAUYUJ010022083.1, on the reverse strand, counting down.
TCGCGAAGATCCCCCTGGCGCAGCGCTCCTTCATCTCGTCGCGCAGCATGATCCCCGTCTGCTTTGAGCCGCCTGGCAGCTGCTTGCCAGCGCCGCTCAGAATAGACTCCATCGCCACGCGGACGCAGGGGGGGGCCGAACTTTGCGGTTAACTTGCCGGCCATCTTTTTCGAGTTTCTTCACCCCGGCGCTCTGGGCGCCGTACCTGGCGACTGCTTCTTTGCCCGCTGCTGCCGGGCCGACCGTCGCGTCTGGCACCTCGCATCCGAAGTACACGGCGCTCTTGAGGTCCGCGACCTCGCGAGCCAGGGACAGGGTCAACCTGTCGTCCGCCTACGACGCGTTCCCGACTAAGCCTTTGCCTCCACCTTTCTGCCGGCGCCCTCTACGCCCTTATTCTCCTGGACCCTTCGGGCGTTTCTTCTCTGGGGGTTTGTGCTAAAATGGGGGCCCCACGACCATCTGGCTCGGCTCGGTATCCGGCATCTTCAACGCATGGGCGCGGCCGAAACGGGAGGCGGGCGCCGAGGTTATTGCAGAAATCGTCGAGGCTCGAGCCGTCGAACTCGCAGACAGGGCAGGCGAAGGAGGACACTGGGGCAACCGCTTTCAAGGAAGAGGGGGCCACTGTTTGGCAATGTCCACGAAACGTAGAACCCATCACATGTTTTGCTGCGTTTGCCTTGCATGCGAATACTTGTCTGCAGTGAACAGATACGTTGGTAGGAGTAGCAACATGGCATACACTGCGGAGCCCATGGGTGCCCATGAGGTGGTTCATGAGATCCCTGCGGGTGCTCAATGATGTCTCGCAATGTCCCCCTGGGTTGTCCTCGGGGGGGAACCAGAATTCCCACGGGTACTGAGCGTCGCCAGGTCCGCGCGGCGTCTCCTCCAGTTCGCAGGGCACGGTGTGCTGCCTCGATCCATATATCCCAGCCCAGCTTCTCTGCCATGCGGCGGAGGTCTGGGGCACGCAGACGGATGCAATCCCCCCGACGCCTCGAGAGGACCCAATTGTTCAAGAGGAAGTTCCCCGAACAGAGCACCGAGAACCTGAAGATGGTGGAGGGGCCGTTGGGCCCAGCTTTGAACCAATCGAACACGCCGAATACGTAACTCCAGGGATGGGACCGAAAGCTTCCAGAATCTCAAGAGCTCGACGTTCGTCATCGCGCGCGGGTGACTTCCCGTCCAGTCAGCGGCCTTTCCAGCCATCGCAATTCGACAGAATCGAGCAAGAGCGGCCCCCAGACGAGAATAGTCAGACTCGGTCAGCACGAAGGCCTAGAGGCCGTTCAAGAGAGAGCTGTAGGCGAAGCCCTGCAATGGTAAACGCTTGAATTTCCTAGGCACCTCAAATTGCCACACTGAACCCATATCTGAATGAGACCCAAGAACCGGTGATACGTCTATCAATTTCATCGCGCGCGGTATCCCGAAGAACCACGTGGGCACCAGGTATCGAACTTGTTCCTTGATGGAGCCCAGGAGATCCACCCTGCCCCTGTTTCTCAATATCTCCTTCAGGCATGCACCGCGCACCCCAAAGAACATCATAAACTTTTGCTTGGCCATATCCTGGCCGAACCCAGATGGGCCCAATCTAGCATTCAACAGCACATCGAACGATAAAACCTGACCGGACAAGAACGGGAAGCGTCGCTTTAGTCCACCAAGCATGTGGAATATGCTCTGTTGTTGTTGCGCCGCAAAGGTATGCCGTGGCGCGCGTGTCGGCGTGCGTGCGGGGTGTGTGTTGCTGTGTTCCTGTGTGTTCTGCCGTGCTCCTGTTCTGCCGTGCTTGTGTTCTGCCGTGCCTCTGTGTGCTCTGTGTGTTCTGCCGTGCTCCTGTATTCTGCCGTGCGGATCGTCGCGATGGTCGTTTTGGCGGAGCTTCTGGGCGCGCACGGCAGAAAAAAACCAGAAGCACGGCAGAATAGGCCCGAAGAGCGAAGGAGCACGGCAGAAAAAGACCAAGATCACAGCAGAATAGACCCCAAGAGCAAAGGAGTACGGCAGAATAAACCCCCAAAGCGAAGGAGCACGGCAGAAAAAGACCAGGAACACGGTAGAATAGACCCCAAGAGCAAAAGAGTACGGCAGAATAGACCCCAAAAGCAAAGGAGCAGGCAGAAGAAGACCAGGATCACGGCAGAATAGGCCCCAAGAGCTAAGGAGCACGGAAGAAAAATACCAGGAGCACGGCAGAATAGACCCCAGGAGCTGAAGAGCAGGGATGAATATGCCCCAAGTGCGAAGGAGCACGGCAGAGAAAGGCCAGGAGCACAGCAGAATACACCCCAAAAGCCAAGGAGCACGGCAGAAAATTACCAGAATAAGCCCCAAGAGCGAAGGAGCACGGCAGAAAAAGACCAGGAGCACGGTAGAATAGACCCCAAGAGCTAAGAAACACGGCAGAATAGGCCCCAAGAGCGAAGGAGCAAACCAGAAGAAGACCAGGAACATGGCAGAAAGACTAGATAACTCGTCATTTTCGGCAGACTCCAGGGCGCTGTTGGAGCCATCTTGGGCTCCTTTGGGGGCTCTCATTTCTTCGTCTTGAAGCACTTCGAAAACGATGTGGAGGCGATGTTGCGAACATCTCATTTGTTGAGGATGTCCCCAGCGAAATGATCAATTTCTGCTGTGCTCCTTTTTTCGGTCTGCCGCGCCCCTCCCGATTTCCTGAGGATGTCCCGAGCGAAAGCGCAATGGTTTATATGAGAAGTGGTACAACAGCTTTTCTGACAAATCATTTGTTCGAGGTTGCCTCGGGCGAAACGCTAATTCTCATGCACAACAGAATCCTTGACATTTTTCGACATCCCGATGTTCTGAAGATGTTTCGAACGAACATGTCACTTGTTTACAGAAAACGGCTTAAACGATAGCCTCCAACACCTCCATATTCGGAGGATGTCTCGAGCGATATCGCTGCTTGTGGGAACCTGACCGGACGAGAACGGGAAGCGCCGTTTTTTATCCACCACGTGCGTCAGAGACCGTATTGGCGAGAACGTCAGAGAAACCCATAAACGCAACAGAACAGACTAAATGATGGCCTGCCGCGTTCCGACGGCCCAAGACGGCCCAAGAGGCCCCCAAGATCGCTTTAAGATCGCCCAAGAGGCCTTCAAGATGGCCCCGAAACGGCCCAAGAAGTCCCCAAGACGGTCCCAAGAGGGCCCTAACACGGCGCAAGAGGCCTCCAAGACGCCCAAGATGTCTTCCAAGACGGCCAAGATGGCCTCCAAGACGGCTAAGATGGCTCCAAGAGGGCCCCAAGACGGCCCAAGAGGCCTCGAAGACGGTCTGCCGTGCTCCTGTGGTCTGCCGTGCTCCTTTGGGGTCTGCCGTGCTCCTGTGGAGTTTGCCGTGCGAACGTGTGGTCTGCCGTGCTCCTGTGTGGTCTGGCGTGCTCCTGTATGGTCTGCCGTGCTCTTGTGTGGTTTGCCGTGCTCCTGTGTGGTCTGCCGTGCTCCCGTGGGGTCTGCCGTGTCCTGTGTGGTCTGCCGTGCTCCTGTGTGGTCTGCCGTGCTCCTGTGTGGTCTGCCGTGCTCCTTCTTGGTCTGCCGTGCTCATGTGCGGTCTGCCGTGCTCCTGTGCGGTCTGCCGTGCGAACGTGTGGACTGCCGTGCTCATTTGGGGTCTGCCTTGCTCCTTTGTGGTTTGCCGCGCTCCTGTGTGGTCTGCCGTGCTCCTGTGTGGTCAGCAGACCCAGGGCTGAGGGAAGGCTGGAGCAGTGCTCTGGTGGTCCATCACCCGCCCAGCTCCGTCCCCTCCCACTCTGGACCGATCTTGCGGGAAGCTGGCTTGTGGCAGCGCATCGCGCGTCCATAGCGTTCGTGTGCTTGCTTTTACCTCCTTTAATGTCTGCTCCACCTCTCCTTGAGACGCAGAAGCCTCCGAGCGCCGGGAGCAGAAATGATGCACTTTCGAAAAATCTGTTTGGATGAGTTTTGTTAGCGCGGCCTCGGAATTCAATTTTTCCGGCGACGGCCAGAGCCGACGCCAGCGCTGGATCCGGCTCGGCCGCCAGCCCAGGTGCCGGCCCGGGCGTTCGGTTCGAGCGCCGGCCTGGGTGCCGGAATCGGCCCGGAAGGGGTTCCAGGGCGCCGGGAGCAGAAAATCAATATTTTCGAAAGAAAAATACCCTGAGATCCGACGTCTTGATTTTTTCAAGACGCCTCAAACGTATTGATTATGAACCCATGTTTTGGTTATTTTCAAACGTGTTGATATTTAGCCAGTGTCGTGATTTTTCGGGAGATGTCATGATTTCTGCGCGGGTGTGTTGATTTTTGCTGCATTGTATTGATTTTTGTTGAGAACGCGCGTCGTCATGAGTTCTGATGGTCTCCCTCGAAATTATGTTTGGGTCAAAATTGCTATACTGTGCGATCGTGATATCGACGACGGCAATATAGTAGGCTAGCGGCTAGCATGTGAACCCCGCCCCCACCCTCACGTCGAATTGGACAATCCTTTTTTAAATCAGCTTGGGCCAAACGGAAGCAGGCAATCTCCCCGAAACCCTCCCAAACGACGTGGAAATTCATTCCGTAAACATCGAAGGCATCAAGATATATCAATACTTTCAACTCATCGATCCCTGGGGATCCCTTCGAAGATATATGGCCCGATATTTTACCCGTGATTGTCGGTGGTGGGGCGAACTCCACAGTGGACCGGGTTCCCTTTTTCAGCGCAATGCGAACCGATCGCCAGCCACGGTACCGTGCACAGCAGCAGTAGCAGCGAGCATGAGATATCGTAGATCGTAGATCGAGTCGAGCGCTTGCGCTGCCCATGGCGTCGATCATCTGGCTGCTTGGCGCCTGCTCAGCGATGCCCGTGTCGATCTGGCTGTCGATATTGGCGCTTCATCAGCACTGCCCGTGTCGATCTGGCTGTTTGGCGCCTGCAGCATCAATGCCCGTGTCGATCTGGTTGTCTAGCGCCTGCACGTCAGCGCTGCCCGCGTCGATCTGGCTGGCGGCGCCCGCCGCCACGTCGGCATCATCATTGTTTGGGCGCCGTCGGGATCCAAACGATCGACGCGGGCAGCGCTCAGCATGCGCGCACATGATCGACACGTACGGGCAGCGCTGAGCAAGCGCCGCCAAGCAGCCAGATCGACACGGGCAGCGTGGACAGTCTCAACGATCGACACGGGCAGCGCTGAGCATGCGCACGACAGCCAGATCTAAGAGCGTCGACGGGGAGGAGGTGCAAGGGGGGAAGGGCGGAGGAAGGATGAGGAGGGAATGAGACTTAAGAGGAAGGAGGAGGAAAAGGAAAAGGATCGAGGAGCCGGAGGAGGATCGAGGAGGAGCAGGGGAGGGGAAGTGAAGGGGAGGAGGCGGAGGAGGATGATCAGGGGAGGAGGGAGGAGAAGGGCTTTTCATCCCTCGTCGATTATGCTCGCAGCGCGCATGCGTGCGCGCCACTGGCCGCGGCCATGGCCCCGCCCGCGGCCCGCGCGGCCGCGGGCGCAACTGCGGCCATGGCGCTCGCAGCCGCAGTGGACATGGCGCGCCACGATGTCACGGCCCGCATCCCCAGCGAGGTTATTGCGCAGGCGCTGCGGCTTTTAAGCGGGATCGGGAGCTCAGAGTGGATAGGGAGGGGGATGACGAGGAGGAAGAGGAGGGGGAGGAGTAGGAGGCACTGCCGATGTTGATAATATTTGGTGTTCCCACTGGGGCTCGATAAAGCGGGGGATGGGGGGGAGGGGGGGGGGGGCAGGAGGAGGAGGAGGAGGAGGAGGAGGAGGACGAGGAGGAGGAAGAGGAAGAAGAGGAGGCGGAGGAGTAGGAGGAGAGGAGGAGGATGAGGAATAGGAGGAGGAGGAGGAGGAGGAGGAGGAGGAGGAGGAGGAGGAGGAGGAGGAGGAGCGACGAGGATCAGGAGGAAGAGCGCGACGAAGAAGGATCCAGAAGGCAAGGAGGAGGAGGGGATCTCAGCAACGAGCGAGGGATCCGACAGCCAGGTGCTGCTCCAGACGAACCCCTATTGGCCTACGCTGGTAGGCCCCGAGGAGCAGGGTGCTCTCTCGTGTGCTCCCTCGATGTTGCTGCTACCTCTGTTGATGATGATGGTGATGATGATGATGCTGATGATGATGATGATGACGATGCTGATGATGATGATGATAATGATGATGATGCGGATGATGATGATGATGATGATGATGATGATGATGATGATGATGATGATGATGATGATGATGACGATGACGATGATGATGATGATGATGATGATGATGATGATGTTGCTGCTTCGTTGTTAACATATGGTGGTGGTTACGACGAAAAGATGATGGCGACGATGAGGATACTGGGCCTGATGAACATGATGAATATGAGGGTGATGATGATGATGTTGATGATGGTGATGTCGAATACGATGATGATTATGGTGATGGTGATGGTGATGGCGGTGATGATGATGCTGATGATGATGATGACGATGGTGATGATGCTGATGATGGTGGTGATGATGATGGTGATGACACTGATTCTGATGATGATGCTGATTATGATGACTGTGGCCACCGACAGTCGCTGCTGGATCCGCCCCCGCAAGTACATGTGACCATTCTCGCGCGTTCTTGGGATCCATAGTTCTGTCCTCGACGTTAAATGCTACCACCATCGGCCCTCAATCGATGTGAAATCGATTTCGTGTTAAGCTGACTCTTCCTGGGCTGGATCCATGGTCCGCCCCCTCCTCCTCATCCTTCTCCAGAGGGAACGGGCCAGGATGACCAGATAGGAGCAGTCGAATAGTGCAGGCTTGCTGATTCAATTGATTCGCTTGCGGCGCCGTCCAGGAGGAGGTGGAGGAGGGGGGGAGGTGGGAGGTTGCGGAGGAGGTGTAGGTTCAGGGGCCAGGAGGGAGGAACGAGGACGGAGGAGGAGGTTTGGGGATCAAGATCCCCTCGGAGATCTGCCTCCTCCCCCTCCCCCTCCTCCTCCTCCTCCTCCTCCTCCGCCTCTCCACATCCAGAGCTCCTCCTCCACTTGCTCCTCCCCCTCCTTCTCCCTCCTTATCCTCCCCCTCCCTCTCTTCGATCATCCTCCTCCTCTTCCTCCTGATTGCTGCCTTTCGTTTTCGTCTCCGTCGCGCCTCCCCCCGTCCCCTCGGAGCTTGAGAGGCTCGGTGCCGAACTTCGAGTATTCGTGCTCGGACTTCAGCAGTCGCCCGAAGAAGAAGGAGCTCGAGGCAGCGCGATGCCTTCCAATTGTGAGAGGCCGAGGAGGAGTTTGAGCTGAGAGAGGTTAGAGCTTCGAAGAAGATCGAGTTTCCAAGTTTTGTTAAGTGAGCATCGACGGTTTTGGGATGGATGGAAGCTAGAGGATAGCCCCCCCTCCCCCCCCCAGCCTTGCGAGGTCTTCGAGGACATGATCAAGAGCTTGAAGGAGCTCGCGTCGGGGAAGCGCATCGCACAGAAGCTCATGATGGATCCAGCCGCGCGGCGGCCCCCCGCGAGCGGAGGAGGAGGAGGAGCAAGAGGATGAGGAGAGGATATCGATGGGAGGAGGATCGGCAGGCGGAGGATCGGCAGTGGGGGAGGATGAGGAGCAGCAGCAGGAGGACCGAACCGAAAGATGAAGATTATTGCCATATGATGTGCATGCGGAGCATGGGGGGCAGCAGGGCGAGGAGGAGCTGAAGCAGAAGGAACAAGGACAAGGAGGAACAGCAGGAGCAGGCAGGATCACAGCGCACGAGCTCAAGGATCAGTCAGGAGCAGGAATAGCCAGTATAGATGATTCTCATGTCCCATCATTTGTATGCCACGCTTTGTTCGCCTCCTCGAGGCCCCCCTTGAATCGTGTCATCTTTCTGCGTAGCTCAATCGTCTGGATCCGATCTTCAATCGATCCCGACCCCGGTTTCCCAGGAAGCCTGGGGCCACGCGTTCCGCACTAGCTATAGCAACGGGTTCAAAGACGAGCACGGCCGCCTGCCCGTGAAAAAGAGGATCAACGGCGTGCGGTTCCTCTGCCGCCGCCTTGTTTGTTCTCAGTTGTTGGATTCTAGGTGTGTCTTTCCGCGAGGGTGCGATGAGTTCATGAGAGGTCTGGGGTCGAGGGGGCTCGAGGTGGAGGTGAGGACGCAGGGAAGGGCCCAGCAGCGCAGGTTTTTGCAGAGCCGCAACATTCGCATGATGCTGAGCCACTACCTGAAGATGCACTCGACACCTGGCGTGGAGGCAGCGCCAGCGCGGGGCCGATGAGTCACGGGGAGTTGGAGAAGGAGGAGGAGAAAGAGGAGACAGAGGATTCGGAGGAAGATGAGGAGGATGAGGATGACCATCAGGAAGAGATGAGGAAGATGAGGAGCAGGAGGAGGAAGATGAGGATAATGAGGGTCAGGAGGAGGAGGAGGACGATGAGGAGGAATGAGGAGGAAGATGAGGAGGGAGAGGAAGATGATGTGGGATTCGGCGCGACGTTGCCATGGTCGGGATTGGGTTCAGTGAGACCCTCAGCAAAATATCGATGTCGATCTTGGAGATGGCCCTGAGGACGGGTCCAAGGAAGGAGATGCATGATGATGATGATGATGATGATGATGATGATGATGCTGATGATGATGATGATGATGATGATGGTGATGATGAGGATGATGAGGATGATGACGCCGATGACGACGATGAGGAAGACATGAGCATGACGATGGCTACGATGAGGAGGACATGACCATGATGACGACGATGCTGGCGATGCTGACGGCGATGGCGATGGTCGCCATGCCATCCAATTCCATCCCTCTCTCCTCGACCCTGGAGGTCCCTGATGACAGCGACGTTTCCGACACCGAGCTGGAGCGCTACCTGCGCCACGCAACCAGCTCTGGCCACCAGGTCAGCTCGGACGACAAGGCGGGGCCCAACGCTCCTTGCAGATCTGGTCGATGAGAAAGATGGGGTCGAGGAGTAGGAGAGGAGGGGGCGGGGGGCCGAGTAGACGGGGGAGGAGGGGGGGGAGGAGGAGGAGGAGGAGGAGGAGGAGGAGGAGGAGGAGGAGGATCATGAGGATGATGAAGTGGAGGTGGAGGAGGAGGAGAAGGAGGAGGGGGAGGAGGGAAAGAGAACGATGGGGCCCCCTGGGGAGGGAAGAAGAATCAATGGATTTCCAGGATTTCCGCCATCACGTAATGATGCAAGAGGCTGAGCTCAGCACTTGGGGAACAGGTCGCAAACGATCAGATCCAGATACTCGCGCCTGGAGGAGGGAGGAGGGATCCCGAGGAAGAGGGGCAGGCGGAGGAGGAGGGGAAATACAACGAGGAGGAAGAGAAGAGATATGGCGAGGGGAGGTGGAACCTACGAAGAGTACTGCATCCGCTGCCAGTGCTGCTCGCGGCTCGCTGGACATGCCATTCTTTGAATCAATGACGGGGGTCAAGCATGAGAAACATAAGAAAAGCAAGGGCTCGCGCAAGAAACACAAGAAAGGAAAGAAATCCAAACGAGAGAAGAAGATCCACAATGACGTCCCGTGCTGGTTGAGAGAGAAGCCCGCAGATGACCCTCAGGCGAAGAAGAAGAAAAGCATTGCCGAGCCCGTGCAGCCAATCAAACCCACGAAGCAGCCGCCAGGAAAGCGCCCTGCAGCTGCCGAGTCCAAGCAGCCAGCGAAGAAGAAGAAGAAGAAGAAGAAAGACTCGAGCACCAGTGAGAGCTCGTCGACCTCGAGCTCGAAGCAGGAGGAGGACCCCGAGGAAGAGCATGTCGAGGAGGAGCAAGCCGAGGAGCAAGCCGAGGAGCAAGCCGAGGACGAGCAAGCCGAGGATCTCGAGGAGCAAGCCGAGGAGGAGAAAGCCGAGGATCAGAATGAGGAGCCACACGAGGAGACGCCAGCTGCCGATGAGGAGATCCCAGGAGGTTCGCATCCAGATTACGTGTGGGAGAAGCCGCCAGGAACCTACCACTTCCTGGTGGATGGCAGGCAATGGGGCGTGCGAGCTCGCAGGCGCGGGGGTGAATCGATCTCCACGTGTGATATCCGTGATGAATCTGGGGCTACGATCGGCGTCAATCCGCGGAGGCAGCTGGTGCAAGTGATGGACAAGGTGTGGAACGACGAAGATCTGATAACCACAGGGCTCGCCTCGAAGAAGGATATCTCCAACGCAGTGATGGATGCCACGCTCACGAAAGTGATCGAGAACAGGTGCTTGGGCAAGCACAAGGCCCTCGAGTTGCTCCAGGAGGTAAAGGACGAGTGGACCCTCGCAAAGGCTGTCTAGGCGGGGCGGGGAGTCCGCCCTCGTTGTATCGACCCCTGTGGCTGTCAGATCTAGCATGCGTGCCATTTCTCGTCCATGACGTTCTTGCGCCAACCGCCTCCACGGATTGGTATTCTCTGATCTTGACGGGATCTCGGGAATACAGCATCGATCCTTTAGACTTCAAAGGCCCCGATTCTCAATATAAACAAATATATTTTGCATTGCATGCATGCTTCCACTCGTGGTTGAGACACATTCGAAGCTCTTGAAATTCAGATCGTCTCGAACATGTTTGAAGCGTTCATAGGGGAAGCGAGCAGAGAGGATAGACAAAGGAGGGTCGGGGAAGACATCCTGGACAACATCGAGCTTTGCGAGGTCGAGTTCGACTGTCGGGGTTCGGTGAGGGGCGCTTCTGGGCGCCTTAGGGGCACGCCGCTCTGGTGCCTCCCTGCTGCGCAGCATCGCGCACGCGCTCGTGCTTGCATCAAGGGCCCATTCGTGATATACGTATGCACGCACGCACGTGACATGATATGCCTCAGCAGGCCCATGCCAGGCCCATGCATGGTCATGCATGATGTGCACGTGCACGCACTTTAGTAGCGGCTGATTTGCGTTGCGCTCGTGATCGCAGCTCGAAGAAATGATGGAGCGAGCGATGTCTCTATTGATGCACTGCGGTGGGTAGATGCTGTGGGATAACGCTGCAGAAGATGAGGGGGAGGAGAGGAACACTAGAGGAATGCTGCTTCAGAGGAGGAGGACGAACACGAGGATGGGGAACATCAGAAAGGAGTAGGGGGGAAACGGAGGGAGGGGATGGGCGGCAGGAGGAGGAACGTAGAGCAGGAAGGAGAAGATGAGGAACCCTACACATCCATACAGTCAGGACGTGCAGAGGACTCTTGCTTCTGACCCTCAGCCCTAGTGTTGAGCCTCTGGGGATCATGCCAATGCGAGTTATGGAGTTGCAGCTCTCGTTGCACCACTTGCGTCTCGGGGGCCTGACCCCAATGTGATGCGATCGCTCAAAGCTGCAGTGCCCCCCCCGAGGGGAGAATGAGGAGGGGCCCAGGAGAAGGATGAGGAGGATGAAGATGGGAACTAGAGGAACGCTGCCTTAACATGCTCATTCATATTGATTGGTTGCCGTGGGATCGGAATGCATTCACTCGTGTATCGAATCCTTGTGGCCCAGCAGCTTGCAACGGCGTACGCTCTCTGCGGTGGGGGGGGGGGCGCCGCGCGGCACCGCCTATCTCGAGGAGGCCACAGGCATCAGGCGAATAGGGCTAGAGGTGCGCAGAGCATGGAGCAAATGGAGTGGATCGTGATTGAGACGTGCGTGCGCGTGTGGATTGCGTGTGTTTGCGCGTTGCGTGCGCGTGTGTGGATTGCGTGTGTTACAGTGTTACAGCGTAGCGTGTTGCTTCCTGCAGTTTTTGTTGTTTAAGATTCTTTCCTATAGCCTAGGTGCCCACTTGGGCCCCAGGTGTGAAACATACATTTGCGTTTGCTGCGTGCTCGTGCCCTTGCGGGAGGGAGCGGGGAACGGTTCAATCCAGGGCCCGCTTAAACCAGCAGTTCGGGCTTATTTTTTTTGTTGTTTGAATTCGCGTATGCATGTATGTTTATATATATATATATATATATACACGCGTCTCGATCTGACCCGCGGCTTGTATACATACAATGTGTGTATATATGCACACGCACACCATGGGACTGATGCGACGAGGGCGGGGATGAGGACGGGCAGAGGGAGACGGGAGAGCGCGCCTGCCCCCCCGCCCTCCGAGCCCAGGTGCGCCTGCTGGCCAGCACCGCATGCCCACGCGGAGGGACTTCGCAGATCACAGCAGCAAGGTTTTTATTATCGTCCACTCGTGGGGCGGGCGCTTGCCCGATCGTCGGGTTCGCTCGGGGTCGCGTTCGTTCGGGTTCGTTCGGATGGTGGTTGTTTTTTTTCGCGGGTTGCGTTTTTTGGTTTGGGTGTTTTGTTTGTTTTTTTTTCGTGGGTTTCGGTAATCGTGTTTTTTCGTGTGTTTTTCGTGGGTTTCGGCAATCGTGGGTTTTTCGTGGGTTTTTTCATGTGTTTTTCGTGGGTTTCATCGTGGGTTTCATCGTGGGTTTTTCGTGGGTTTTTCATGGGTTTCTCGTGGGTTTCATCGTGGGTTTTTCATGGGTTTTTCGTGGGTTTTTCGTGTGTTGTTCGTGGGTTTATCGTGGGTTTTGCATTGGTTTCTCGTGGGTTTCGACAATCGTGGGTTGTTCGTGGGTTTCGGCAATCGTTGGTTTTTCGTTGGTTTTTCATGGGTTTCGGCAATCGTGGGTTTTTCGTTGGTTTTTCATGGGTTTCATCATGGGTGTTTCATGGTTTTTTCATGGGTTTTTCGTGGGTTTCAGCAATCGTGGGTTTTTCGTGGGTTTTTCATGGGTTTTTCGTGGGTTTCGGCAATCGTGGGTTTGTCGTGGGTTTTTCATGGGTTTCGGCAACCGTGGGTTTTTCATGGGTTTTTCATGGGTTTCATCATGGGTTTTTCATGGTTTTTTCATGTGTTTTTCGTGGGTTTCAGCAATCGTGGGTTTTTCGTGGGTTTTTCGTTGGTTGTTCGTCGGTTTCGGCAATCGTGGGTTTGTCGTGGGTTTTTCATGCGTTTTTCGTGTGTTTCATCGTGTGTTTTTCGTGTGTTTTTCATGGGTTTCATCGTGTGTTTTTCATGGTTTTTTCATGGGTTTTTCGTGGGTTTCGGCAATCGTGGGTTTTTCGTTGGTTTCTCGTGTGTTTTTCATGGGTTTCATCATGGGTGTTTCATGGGTTTTTCGTGGGTTTCTGCAATCGTGGGTTTGTCGTGGGTTTTTCGTGGGTTTTTCGTGGGTTTCGGCAATCGTGGGTTTGTCGTGGGTGTTTCATGGGTTTTTCGTGGGTTTCATCGTGGGTTTTTCGTGGGTTTTTCATGGGTTTCATCGTGGGTTTTTCATGGTTTTTTCATGGGTTTTTCGTGGGTTTCGGCAATCGTGGGTTTTTCGTGTGTTTCTCGTGGGTTTTTCATGGGTTTTTCGTGGGTTTCTCGTGGGTTTTTCGTTGGTTTTTCATGGGTTTCGGCAATCGTGGGTTTTTCGTGGGTTCATCGTGGGTTTAGCAATCGTGGGTTTTTCATGGGTTTTTCGTGGGTTGTTCGTGGGTTTTTCATGGGTTGATCATGCTTTAATTTGTGTTTCATGGTTGTTCGTTTATTTTTTTGTTTTTTCTTTATGGCGTTTCAGTTGCTACTATGTCGCATCGCGCGCGCCTTTCCTTGTTGCACCCCGCGCCCCCCGCTCTGGCGTTTCTGTGCGTTGCGCCCAGCGCAAGCAGGCGAACAGGGCCTATAGGTGCGCGTGTGCCTATATATATATATATATATGTTGCCACGACAAAAAAGAAAAAACGCGTGGTCCATGCGCGCGCGCGTGCGTGATATTATGGCATGTGCTGCATATATTGATCAGCGCGCATGCAGGCATTGCCGCGCGCCCGAGCACGCGGGCTCTGGTGTTGCCACGACGTCGCAGAAGCGTAGATATATATTTGTGGCTGCCATGCTTGCATTCCTTGATCTAATGGAATCGTTGGCGCACGCGTGCGGTCCTCGATGTGGCTTCATTTGCCTTGAACGTACTGTCATGCATGCGCGCCCCGCACCCCATGGCGCGGGCGCGCCAGCCCGCTTGATGCGTCTCATATATGGGCCACGGTGGGCCTTGCCCCCCCCGATCGACCCCCCGACTGGCCGTCGACCCTAAGGGCCCTTGTATTATATATATATATATATATATATATATATATATATATGCCCCTCCTGGGTTCCTGGGCCGTGGCCCTCCGTTAATCGTTCGCATCACCTGGGTTCCTGGGCCCTGACACTATCCGCCTCCACTGGGTTCCTGTATGGTGGGCAGGCGATATGGCACCAAAGCGCAAGTCAAAGCAAACAGGTTCTGGAGGAAAGGCGGGGAAACCGAGGAAGTCGAAAAGTGAACGCACGCCAGAGGAGAGGCAACACGACAACATGATGGCCAGGATGCGGTACCATCTCAAAGCTGAGGACGAGGATGGCCTATTCCAGAAGGAGTACCTGAAGCAAAGGAGGGCCAAAAAGCAACGTTGGAGCAAAACCTTCGCCCAGCAAGGCATCATGCCATATTGTTTGCATGTCTGAAGGGGCTGAGGGTCGGAATGTACAGCAGCAGGCGTGTCATGATTGGAAAAACACCATGGGGGGAACGTCGCAAGAGGACCCAAAGGGGAGGATAATGATCCCAGTATACGTAATGCAACTAAACAGATGCGTCTGAAGGCAGCTTCGAGTTCATTCAGGCGGAAAAGGAAGAAAAGAAAACAAACAGGGTGAAAGAGAGCAGCTTGGGAAACTGGTCCTCCGCCTGCTGAAAATCCAATTTGGAAAAGGACCGCCCTCCATCGTTAATTCCCCGCGCATCGATCCCGCGAGCCAGGCTCACAGAGGACGACATGCTGCATACTGCAGGGTGGCGCCCAGAGATTCAAGATACTGACTTCGGAAAGCGCCTGATGCTTCGCGTGCAGAACGTGATAGCCTACTGCAAGAGCGTCAAAGGCTACACGAAGGAGGGGCGGGGATGCATGGGAAACCTTGCTTCCATGGACTCGCAATCGAGATAGCTATCGAAACATACGGGGGAAGAAGGATTCGGAAGCGAGGGGTAGTGGAGACCGACACCCAGCACGGCGACCTGCTTTACAAGAAGATCGACTACAACGAACTCGAAGCTAATGACTGCCGCCCTTTGCGAAGGAAGGATGGGTACGAGGAGGGTGACGAGGCTCGAGGAAGAGGAGGTGGATAGTTAACGAAGAGGGGGGGAGGAGGATAAGGAGGAAGAGGAGGAATGAGGAGGAGAAGGGGGAGGAATGAGGAGGACTACGAGGACCAGGGGGAGGAGCGACGCTCTAGGAGATGAGGCTGGGAGATCAGTCGAACCGCATTGTTGGTTAGCTAGTGTCACCTTGCCCGTGCCCACCCGAATTAGAAGTCCACATGTAGACTTCTTGCCATGCATTCCCACCGCTCCCTTCATGCCCGCGCCCAGGAACACGTTCAGACCATCGGCACGAAGATGACGACCCCGCAGAAGGAGATGGCCGAGATGAAAGCTGATAAGCGCATGAAGGCGCTCCGTGTTTTTTCTCATGTGTGCAGTGCTTTTTTTTGTTCTGAGCGCCTTCGATTCCCTTGCATACCGATTATTCAATGTTAGCCGTCTCAATGCATCGTTTCGTAATCCTGTCGCTGGCATTCTCGATGCGCGCCTCGCTCCAGGAAGAGCTGGCTTCCTCTGGCGGGTCCGACTCCGACAACTACAGCTACTACAGCTATTCGGACTGCACTGCCCGCCTTTGTTCTTGTTTGCGCTCTGCTCGTTCCACGCGGGCTTGAGCGAGAGCGATCGAGTGACGTCGGATTCTTGGGAAACGGATTGGAAGCACTAGGAGGACGAGGAGGATGAGAACGATGAGATCCAGGCAGGAGAAAATCCGCTAACGTTGGAGGGTAAGGCTGATATCAGGAGGATAATTATACGGGGAGGAGGAGGAGAAGGAGGAGGAGGAGGAGGAGGAGGAGGATCGAGCAATGATGCCGATCGACGCCTCACCCCCCGAATGCAGACCCGAGGACTCGGAGTCCGACGGCGACAAACCTGGCCCCTCGAGTGGGGGCAACACTGCAAAGATGCTCGGAGAGGCTTCGCACTTGCTCACGATCTTCGAGAGCGTCGAGGTGGGGCAGGGGATCGGTCATCCTCCTCCTCCTCCCCATCCGGATCGTCCGCCTCCTCCTCATCCTCCTCGAGGGATCCTCGCTCTTCTCTCCTGTTCTCTCCTCCTCCTCCTCCTCCTCCTCCCCCTCCTCCACCTCCTCCTCCACCAACTCCTCTTCCTCCTTCCTACTCCTCCCTCCTCTCCCCCTCCTCCCTCATATTCCTCCGCGTCGTCGTCCACTCCCTCCGCAATGAAGCCGACGCTCGGGTGGGCAGGAAAGCAAGAACCCGTGCGTGAGCCCCTTCAAGACGGAGGTCACCGACGTCATGAAGTCCCTCCAGAAGACGATCATGGAGCTCAAAAAATTCATCCAGGGAAAGTCTGGGTCTTAGATCCTCTGCGGGTCGATTCGACTGGATGGAGAAAAAGAACGATGAGACGGAGAAGGCGGATGAGGAGGAAAAAGGATGAAAAAAAGGCGAGACATAGGAAGAGGGTGAGGGGATGGGGGAGGAGGAGAGGAGGAGAAGGAAGAGGCAGGTGGAAGGAGGAAGAGGGTGAGGAAGGGGCATGGGTCGCACCCGCGCCGAGGTCGGAGAACAATCAGATCAAGGAATGCGCTGCGAACGTGGCCAAGGCTCGCGTCGCTGGGAGCGGGGCTCAGACATCCGATGCAGTGTTTACTTTGTTTGGGCCCATGTTTGAATCGGTTGCGTTTGGATGTCCTGGGGCCCAAGATGTCGAAGAAACTCGCAATCAGGGGACGTATGGCATCGGATGTCTGGGGTTTGGGTATAATGGAGATCTCATTTCGCTTCGGGGTGGGCGTCGTTGGACGACGTCGGGGTGCCTGGCTTGGAGGGGCAAGGAGAGACAAAACCTGCGGCGTCGACCTCGGTCGCCACCCATCCCGAAACGAAACTTGGCCCAGCAGGCGAAAGATCTCTTCTCGACGATCGACCCGCTCATGAAACAATTTGAGAAGGCAAAGGCAGACATCCAGAACAAAGGGAAGAACAAAGCCTCCAAGTAGGGGATCCGTGCGCGGGGCAGTGAGCAGCAGGATGATTGAGGGCTCCAGGACGAGCCCAGCCAGAGTTCAACAATGAAGGATAGGAGTGAGGAGGACTGGAGGTAGGAGGTATAGTTGAGGGAGGAGGAGAAGATGAGACATAGTACATCTAGACCCTGCATGCGCCCAGTTTCGGTGGCACAGCTCGATCGCGGGACAGAGTGATTGTTCCAGGCAGCGCAGTGCGGCGAAGTAAAAAGGCATGGGAGTTCGCTCTGCAGGGGGACCGACGATAGTCGACTTGAGATTAAGACCTGCAGCACCATCGAGAGTTAACTTGATAGCGACGCGTACTGCAACACCATCTGGGAACGTAGGAGGAGAAGATGAGATGATCCAGGCAGGTTGGAGGGAGGAGGGAGAGGGGAGCAGGAGGGAGAGAGGGGGCAGGAGCGAGAGAGAGAGAGAGGGAAGGATGGTGAGAGGGAGGGAGGAAGCGAGGCATAGTTGTGCTGCTTCGTCCATTGTCCAATGCAAATTTGGCAGCATGGTGTATCGTATGCTGCTAGCTCGTTATTGTAACGTCTTTGGGATGTGCATATTCAGATTCCTTGTGCTCGAGCCCGATTGTCAGTGTAACATCTTTGGGATGTGCATCGTTTCATTCTCTCGGTACCGTGCTCGCGCAATGTTGTCATGCAGTTGCCATCGCGTGTGGTGAATTTGATGTCGCGGATCCTTGTTGCCTGGTGGGGAATATTCGGGTGATGAACTCCGTGTGCATCACGGCGTCCGACTTCTGAGGGAGCGTCGTCGGCCAGCCTTGCATGCGTGTGTATGAGTAGGAGGACCTCCCCACTCCCATGAGCAGGACATCCACGCAGCACCTCGCAGCCAACGTCGTCTGAAACCTTTCTGCGGCCCAAGCTGGCGCATCTCTGGCGAGATTGCCCCCCCCGTCCCAGCTATGGCGGATCGAGCTGCCGCCGAAGCTATCGAAGTGGAGCCTAGACTGGGGCTTCAGCCGCAGCAGACAGACAATGGAGTTGGATTGAGGACCCACTTGTTGCGTCAGTTCAAAGCTGGATTAATGACGGCCAAGAACGTTTGTGTTACGGCTTTCTTTGCTACTCTAGCAGGCGCTCGTGGCGTCGACGACCTTGCTCAGCCTCCGTCAAGCACCCACTGCTCAGAACACTTGAGGGCTGCAGTAGAAGCTCGATCAATAGATTCGTTTTACTTTGCCGATATACCCATGTGGTGCTCCGAGACCAACAGCAGGATAAAGGTCAAATTTCCGTTCAACCTCCCCCACGAACAATTTGCAGAAGAATGGAGTTTGGACCCGTCCCAGTGGAACCCGTTGAACTTTCCTCCAGCTGATCTGTCGCCAGTGTTCCATCAGCACGAGGTGGTCGCACGCAACCCGCCAGGGAAAGTCTGTCCAGTTGGTTTTTTTTCGGACGCAGTTCCCCACACGAAACGCGACTCCTTCATCGCGTTCTACTTCAGTAACGGGTTGAACGGCACACGGTATTTAATCTGCAGCTGCCGCAAAAGCGACGTGTGCCAGTGTGGATGCCATGGATTTTGCACGCTAGGTGCAATCCAAAGGGTTATCAAATGGTCCTACGATACTTTGGCTTTAGGGGGGTACCCCCAGACGAATCACCTTGGCCAGCCGCTTGCCGACGAAACCCGTTTCAACCAGCGAGGGTTTGAACTCGCTTCTGGCTACGTGTGCGCCCTCACAGAAATGAGGGCAGACCTGTTGGAGATAGTGACGGCGTTGGGGCTGAAGACCCACTCGCACGTCGATCACCCTTGTTTCGCGTGCTCGTGCTCCCGCAGTCAGCTTCACGAATATCCAGTATCGATCGAGTCCATGCAGTGGGTGCCGCGGGACGACGTCGCCTACGACGCAATGCTGCGACGGTCGACGATGAAGAGAGATGTTCCGAGCAAAGAAGTCTTGCGGCAACTCATGGCATCGATGCACTTCGATGACAGGTGTGGTGGATACGTGACCTTTCGTGATTTTCAACCCCTTGCGCTCCGCAAAGGATGCAGACTACTCGAAGACGGACCAGTAGTCGACCTGCACGAGCTCGAAGATATCGAGGAGTTCCCTGCTACGTTCACCTTCTTTGATACGACGGCGAACATGGGCCTCAACCTTGTGTGCCCGTTGCTATCAATCATCGGATTCAGCATCATGTGCGTCCACGTGGACGCGATGCACGTGTGGGACCTCGGAGTGACGCAGCTTCTGATAGGAGCCATCTTCAAGCTAGTGGTGGACAGGAATTTCGCTCGGTCAAGAAAGGCGTTCGCGCGCCATCGTCGAGCCGATAATCTGTTTCGTTTGCGCAGGACCGATGGTTAAACCGACGCACGCACACCCCAGCATGTCCAGCAGGCGGCAAAATCTTAATGTTCCCGAATATTGCCGCCTGCGTGGCCTCAACAGCTGCTCTGCACCGTTCCCCCGCCAGGAGAATGCGGGCCTACTACGACGCCAACAAGCACTTGTTCCCGAAGAAGGGCCAGAACCGCATCAACAAAATCACGCTGAAAATGTTTCACAAAGGTAAGCTGAAGGCCAAAGCGGCCGAGACCCGCCACTTGCTTCCCCTAGCGACTTTGCTTTGTAAAGAGCACAGGGATGTCCTTGGCGACGACGCCTTCCTCCTTACTTCCTGCTGTGAAGCGTTTGAACGGGTCCACAGTATTATGTTTGAGCAGAGGCGGCAAATGTCCGAGGATGCAATCCAAGACATGCAAAGGTCCATGCTGCGCTTCCTCCACTTTTACAAGCAGTGGGGCGGCAAACGCGTTTTCAAGCACCATGTTTCGGTGCACCTAGTAGAGCGGGTTCGCCATCACGGCAACCCGCGCTACTATTGGTGCTACCCTGACGAAGGTCTCAACCGTCTCATGTCTAGGGTCGCTAAGGCTTTGCACCACGGACCAACTTTTTACGTCCGTTTCTTACAGAGGGTGCTTCCGGACAGGTGCTGATCTCTACTCTCCCCTGACCAACTATACTGAAAAAGTTCCCTCTCTCCTCTTGGCCATGCGTTTGCATGCATGCCTGCAGCACGTGCGCACGTCTGTGATGGTCACATATTGAGTGATGGCGCACTGGTGGAGGAGGGGGAAAGGAGGGGAGGAGGAGGAAGAGGAGGAAAAGAAGCCTATAGGGGGAGGAGGAGGAGGAGGAGGAGGAGGAGGAGGAGGAGCAGAAAGAGGAGAAGGAGGAGCATGTGGGGGGAGAAGGATCGAGGAGGGGTAAGAAAGGATCCATGTGGACCAGGGCGCCGCGAGCGAAGTCGCCCCAGAGAGGCTGGACTGCCCACTCGCCTGGGGAGGGAAGCTACAAGGAAGGGAGGGAGGATGTATGTATATATATATATATGTTGATCATTGCGACTGACCGCGCAAGACACTCAAACCCAGAGGTCCGATGTCGTGATTTGTTCATCATCCTGAGTCGTAGAGGCCGCACATTGAGCAAAACGTCCGTCGTGATTTTTCAAGACGTTGGATCTCTGGGAAGGTCTCACTTCGTTTCACCGCCCGTGTTCGCATCGGATCACGCATGATACTCAAAGTATCATTTCGTTTCACCACCCGTGCGTGGACCACGCATGCAGATCAACTGGATCGAGGTGTGGCGCGCTGGAAATGGTGGTCGCGCACCTCCCCCCATTCTTCACACGTTGCAGTGGAGGAGGCGCACACGTCCTGGAGTTCTTGTTTTGTCATACCTGCAGCCCTTGATTGCACACATCGTCTCTTTGAGGGATCCGACATCCAAGGGATTGCACAGCCTGTCTTTGAAACCCCCTTCAAAACAGGAAGGCCATTAATTCGACACCCACCCAGGGGATTTAAGAGGCCCCCCCTGTAAATATATATATATATATATATACATATATATATACATACATATATAACTATAAATATACATACATACATACATACATACATACATACATACATATATACATGTATGCATATATACATATGTGTGTTTCCTCCTCCTGCTCGCCTTTCCTCCTCCGCCTCCTCCTCCTTACTCGTCCTCCTCCTCCTCGAGCCTCCGCCTCCTCCGTTCTCCTGCTGCCCCCCCCAGCCTGCGCCAGGTGGCGCCGTTCGTGGTGATCGAGAAGAGCCGCCCCGCCCGCCCGACCCGCCGCCAGACGCGTTCCGTGGCCCCATAGGGAGTTCCAGGACGAGGAGGAGGGGGAGGAGGAGGAGGAGGAGGAGGAGGAGGAGGATCCTCCTCCTCGTCCTCCTCCTACTCTTCCTCTTCCTCTGCCTTCTCCTTTTCCCTCCGTTCCCTCGCCTCGTCCTCCTTTTCCTCCTCCTTCCCTCCCCTCTCCACCTCTGACCGCTCGTTGGATCTGAAGCCGCTCGTTGGTTTTCACGACCGCTCGTTGCCGCGCTGTGCTTCCGATGGCAGTGTCTTGATTTTTTTCAAACGTCTTGATATCGAGATAGATTTCTGTTTTTTTCAAGGCGTTTCAGGACGTCTTGAAAAAATCAAGACGCAGGATCTCAGGGTGAGGAGGGCTCACGGCGCCGCGGGAGCGGGATGTGGAGCTGGTTCGCGGGTCGTCGGCGGGACCCCCCGCTGCGGCGAAGTCCTGAGAGCGCTGGCGGCTCGGAGGAAGCGGAGGAGGAGATGCGAGGCTGGTTCAGCTTCGGGGGAGTCAAGTTCGGAGTGAGCTGGCTCGGAGGTTGGATCACTGACCTGCCGCCGACGGAGATGCAGTGGTCGGATCTGATGTGGGGCGGAGGTGGCCTCGTTGGGAGCGGGCTCAACACGGTGGGTTACGCGGCGTTCGGCGCGGGTTGGCCCTTGCTGTGCTGGACCACCTTCGCAGGGTTGATCGTGGCGCTTGTCATCGGCTTGGGGTATGGTCTTCACTCCATCGCCTCGGCAGTCGACGTGCTGGTCTGCGCACCCCTCCGCTGCCTGGGTCGGGCGCTGGGATTGTGCTGCCCGACAGCGAAGCCCCAGGTCACGGCCGCTGAGGAAGGAGTGGTCCCAGAGCTGAGAGGACCAGCCACCGCCATTGCCGTGGAGAACGAGTTCTACGCCCAGCTCCGCGCAAAAGGGGCCGACAAGGTGCCGCATCACCTGATCATCAAGGTGGGCGACGCCGCCGCGAGGCTGGAGAGGCCACCTTTGAATACTGGGATTAAGTATAAGAAGGCAGGAGTGGCATGGCCGCACCGCGAAGTGCTTGCTACCACGTCAAGGCGACTGCGCGACCTGCTGGAGGATTCCCAGGACAAGGTGGCGCACCTGTGCAGAGACACGCCCTGCACGGACGAAGGCAACTACGCGGTGCATGCCCCGGCGTACGGGTACGTGACAGCTGAGACGGACACCAACTTGGAGGCGCTGGTGGAGGCGGCGCCGAAGCCTTGTTGGGCTGGCCGGGTAGTGGGGGCAGCGGCTGCATCGTGTGGGCGGGGCTGTGCCGCTTTGGGGCTGAAGGGGTGTGCCAGGCTCTGCGGGTCCCTCAAGCGCTGCGGCCAGAGGGGTTGCCAGCGCGGCCGGCGAAGCAGAGCAGACATCCCCGCCGCCCTGTTGAAAGACCCGAACTCGGAGACGGAGTCGGAGCCGGAGCACCAGCGCTGTATGGCCAACGAGGTGCTGTACCAGGAGGGTGACACGATATGATGTGCAAGGAGAAGTGTCGGGATCGAGCCCGAGGTGCCCCAGTCCGCCTGGTCAAGGAGGATGGCGAGAAGTCGAACGTCAAGGGGGCGGAGAAGGTGGTCAACTTGTGCTGGCAGCACACGAACGCCTACGAGCGCGAGAGAGGAGTGAAGAAGTGTGCGCACCTCGGCTGCCATGCGTTGGGTCGAGTTCTGAACCGTGGGGTGCTGACGTGTTTGGAGCACGACCTGGCGAATGAGGAGACCGCGCGACTTGTCGCCGTCGCCGAGGGACCGGCGCCCGTGGTGGCCGGAATGGCATCCGAGCAGCCCACGCGTTACAGGTCGAGGTCGCCTACGCCGACGGCTGGGAGACCACTCCTACCCTTGGTGTCGGCCAGTGGGGCATGGCTAACGGCCCTGGTGCGAGGCCCACGGGGTACGGAGATGGCGAAGAAGTACTATTGCTACGGGTGCCAGCTGGCGGTCGAGGAGGAGGGCTGGACTACGTATCGTATCCCAGGGCTCGAGGCCCAGGCGACTGTCCCATCCAACCTGGGGCCGGTGATCGACGACCGGGTGCGTGCCGAGGCTGCCACCGCTGGAGCGCCCGCCATCATCGTGCGGACGGCGAACCAGATACCCGACGGAATGGACGAGTATGGCCAGACAGCTAGCCCGGTGGCTCAGGCGCTGGCGCGGGGCGCGACGGGGAGGGAGGACCATCCCCTGTGCATTCTGACGCGGGGGATCGAGGAGGCAGGAGGGCGAGACGAAGGACGCGCTCGGAGGCACCCGCCCCCGACTTCCCCGACGTACCCAACGCAGCCGCCGTGGGTGGACACGATAACTCGAGGAGAGCTGGGGGGCCTACTGAATGGGGCGGCCCGGGGGCGCTGGCGTCGAAGAGGGGAGGCGGCCTTGGCGCTGGAGTTCCTGAAGGCAAGGGCCAGCGGAGAGGATCGCCCGCTGGACGTGGCAGAGAGATATCAGCACTCCGAGGGTTTCGATGATCTGGGAGAGGCGTGCGACGCGATCGTAGAGTCGCTCGAAGCCTTGGAGAGGGACCGCGGCTCCTTCATGACGGACGACGAGGTGGAGAACCTGCGGCAGCTAGCTGAGGTGCTGAGAGAGAGGCGCGGCCTGAGCCAGGCACATGAGGAGGAGGTGGCGGGAGGAGCATGGCGGGAGGGGCTGGCGCGGCTGGTCCCTGGCCCTGCGCGGCCGCCCACGCCTCCCACGGCCCGCCCATCGGCGGTGGAGATGCCACCCGGCTTGGGAAGGATGCCCGAGCCAGGCCGGCCAGCCAGGGAGGAGAAGGGGTCAGCTCGAGGCTGGGAGCCCAAGCGGCGGGCAACCGACTTGGGCGGTCAAGGAGTCGACCTGCGGGGCAGCACCGTGCGGGCAGAGCTGGGCCGAGGCCCACCGACGGGTCGACCAGGACATGACCCCACACCGCCCCCCATGGACCTGTTCGAACATCGGGCTGGCCCGACCTTTGGGGTCCCGGCGAGGAGAGCGCGAGTGAGTTTCGACGAGGAAGATTATGGCCCGTCGGAAAAGGTTCGGAGGTCAGCGGGAGCACTCGGCGACCCTGAGGACAAGGGCAGCGAAGGAATGGTTAGGGTCATGGCGTACATCGCGTACAACCTCGACCTAACGAACAAGCGGGCGGAAGACGCAGCGGCGGGGAAGATGGGCACCCTCCAGTCGATCACGAAGGACCACGAGCTGCTTGTCCTGGCGGCGCGTGGATGCGGGCGGTTCCGGGTGGCCATCTGCCCGGACAACTTGGGCCGGGCGCTCGTCAAGGCACTCCTGCGCATGGCGGAGCATTCCTCGGCGTTGTTCAAGCACCACCGCTGGCCCACCCTGATCAACTACCGGATCGCCTTCGGCATCGCGTCGGGGTCATGGGGAGGCAAGTCGGTCGAGACGCTGGCCGCTCACGCGCTCAGTGTGGCCGACTGGGTGACTTGCCCAGAGGAGTTGTTCGATGACTACGTACCCACGACAGAGTACAAGATCGAGCCGCGTCCGAAGCAGCCTGTGGATATGCTGAAGTGGGCACGGCAGGCTCGCAACGGCATATGGGCGGTATGTTTGGCGTATGGGGCCGAGCACTGGGACGAGAGGAGCGAGGCTTTGGACTACCTCATCCGGCAGCACGAGGCGAAGCCGCGGAAGTACACCGCCCGTTTCATCCAGGATGCCTGGGAGGAGCTGAACGGGCGGTGGTGGGAGGAGCTTCGGTGGAAGGTGAAGGAGGTGCAGCGCTACTGCAACAAGGAGCTTATGAGGAAGGAGGACTTTATCTTCGCCGCTCGGACGCCGACGCCAGAAGGACCACCGCTGCTGGCACTGCCTACGACGTTCGAGGTGGAGGACCCGGACGGGTACTTCAAGACGGTTATCTTCGAGCGCCTGGTCAAGACCGCGGACAACGCCTACTGGGAGAACGCTCACCGTGCCCAGCTGCGTCCACTTGCAGCAGGAGGAGTGGAGGAGGTCGAGGAGCGCCGCCCAGCAGGAGGTCTGCCCCAGCTCCCTTCAGGTGGCGGGGGTGGAGAGAAGGTTGGCGGTCTGACAGGAGGCGGAGGAGGAGGAGGAGCAGGAGGAGGTGCCCTGAAGGCTGGAGCGAGCAAGGTCAAACTCCCGCCGGAAGTCCTCTCGGCTCTGACTGGGCCCGAGGTTGCGGAATCGGTCAAACACGGGCCGAACGACTCCAAGGGAAAGCCCAAATTTTGGGATGCCGCGTGCCACGATGGGTGCTCTAAGACGGCCACCACGTGTCAGCGGTCCCACGCGGAAGGTATCAAGAGCGCTGACAGGGCACGCTGGACTGTGAAGGCGCAGTACATCAAGCGGGGAGGTCTTAAGACGGGACCGAAGATAAAGATCGAGGATCGGCTCGTCAAGATCAAGCAGCTCCGAGCGGATGCCCAGAAGGAGCAGGCCGCGAAGGTGCAGGAAGGAAAGGATCAGGCAGCGCAACGAGGTGGTCGGCGAGGAGGAGCAACGGAAGCTGGCCGATCCGTGGTGGCGGAGGAAGCTGCCAAGCCGCCCGGGGAGTACGCGGACATGGAGTACACTACTCAGGAGCGCGAGCTCCAGGAGTTGGTGCAGGGCCCCGATGAGAGCTGGATGCGAGACCACGGGGGCCAAGCCGCGGTTGTTTGCCCACCTGGACTGCCGGAGGACGTGCCAGAGGTGGCGAAGTTTCATATGGCGATGGCGGACCAGGTTAGCAGCTCGCCGGAAGCAAAGTTGGTGGCTGGCGCGCCGAGCCGTCTCCGTTCATATTGTCATGGCCGCTTGCTGGATGGGTACCTCGGGGGGCAGATCACCCCGATCGAGGAGATCCTGCAGGATGCTGTGGAGCTGGGAGAAGAGGAGTTGGCGGGCCAGGCCCGGCCGTACTTGGCGTCACGAGTGGAACGAGTTGGGGGAGAACTTGAGGGTCCAGAAGTGCATGTGGGCAACCAGGACGTGGCCGAGTTCATATCAAGGGGCGCATCTGGGACATCCTTGACTACAGAAACCAGCTGGCCGTCACCGAGGAGCTGGCGGAGTACCTACCTGAGTGCCAGGCTGGGGAGGCTGAGGAGAGACAGTGTGTCTTCATCAACACGGCTGCGGCACACCTGCACTCCAAGGGTGGAGGCGACCCATCCGTGGCAGAGGTGATGGAATTGGCGCAGCAGTGGCGCGTCGCCATGTGGGAGGAGGCTAAGCAGGCTGAGACGTTCATGGGGCCGCCCGACGCTTACATTCCCATCACCGAGTCGGACGTGAGAATGTTCTGCCACGACACGCTACACCTGAGTCATGACAAGGACTACCGGACCCTGGCAGCCTTCCCGCCGACCGCGCTGCGGGAGACGGCCATCCATGTGGTCCGCGTCGACCCCTGGGGCCGAGCGCGGCTTGAAGTCATCGCAGGGGTGAAGTACGCCCCGAAGGTCAGCGGGCGGGGCGTGTGGATGCTACTCTACAAGGGTCATTTGCAGGTACCGGTGCCTCCTCAGGTGGATGCCGACACACTTCGGGGGGACTTCACGGGCGGGCACCCGCCACATGAGGTACTGGCTGCGGGTTGGGACGTCTACCTGGATGACGCGATGCATGAAGATGCGAAGGTGCCAGGAGACGTGGCGAAGAGGTGCCCGCGGTGCCGGGCGGCAAGGGAGGCTGGGCGTGAGCGGAAGGCCGGGGAGCAAGATATCATTGGGGAGGACCCGAGGTGGAGGGCCCTTGGCAACTGGAGCAACCCGGCCTGGAAGCGGTACGAGCGCCAC
Organism: Prorocentrum cordatum; assembly: GCA_963575745.1. Taxonomy (NCBI): domain Eukaryota; class Dinophyceae; order Prorocentrales; family Prorocentraceae; genus Prorocentrum; species Prorocentrum cordatum. Next base: position 71,559 of record CAUYUJ010022083.1, on the reverse strand, counting down.
GGGCAGGCAACAGGAGGAAGGCGGCCTTGCTGGAAGGGGCGCACACTGACGGCGAAGGAGGTCTGGGCAGGCACCCAAGGGTGGTCGGACTCGCTTCGGAAGGCCGGGGTCGAAGTCGGTCCAGCGGTCGAGCTGTGCTCAGACCCAGAACGTGGCAAGGGCGTGCAGGAGGAGCACGACACCAGGCGCAAGGAGGTGCAGGAGGCGCTACTGGAGGAGGCCAGACAGTGTGTGTACTTGCTCTGGTGGCTCGGGTTCGAGTGCCGCACCTTCTGCCCGTGGATGCTGCGCAATGGCGGCACACGCACTTTCGACGTTCCTGCTGGGCGACCTGACGGGCCATCGTGGGAGGTCGAAGGGACGGCCATGGCCAACTTCGCTGGACGTTTGTTCGAGACCATCGCCGACGCCGGTGCGCTGCCGACAGCGGAGCACCCCGCACCAGATGGTCGGTATCCCAAGGCGTACGACCTGGACAGGTGGCGCCAGATCCTGCGCCGGAAGGATGTCCTGGTGGTGCCGGTGGACCAGTGCGAGTACGGCCTGGGGCCTCAGGACGGCGTGGGAGGAGATGAACGGTATAGAAAGCGATCGTGGTTGGTCACGTGCGTGCGACATCTGCAGGAAGTGGCCCGCCGGTGTACACACCAGCATAAGCATGTCGAGCTGAAGGGCGTCGACACCGTCACGAAGCACAAGCGGACGTCAGACGCGGGCCACTACCCTGAGAAGCTGCTGAGCGCCATCGCCCGGGCTATGATTAACGAGGCCCTGGAGCTGGGCGCCACGCTGACCCAGAAGAGCGGAGGCAGGGGGGGGAGAGCCCCCCCCGCCGTCAACAATTTTTTCGGCGACGTTGGCGGGGCACATTTCCGAGGGCGATGAGGACCAAGAGGAGGGCGCCAACCCACAGCTGGACGACCTACGCGATCGAGTCGGAGGAGCGGTCCCAGACACCGATCGGCGCGCTTTGAATTTCTGGACGGCGGCTCGTTCAGAGCCCGGGTGCAGTGACGAGGCGTTCGGGCGCGTGATTTTACGAGGTGCGGAGCTCCTGGACGCTCGCGGGGGATGGCAGGAGGCGCCCACAAACCTTCGAGCTGCCTGGAAGTCAGACCAGGGGGACCACCTCAAGGGCGTGCACGACAGCTACCTCGAGGGGAAGGTGGAGCCAGAGCTCCTGGAGTACCTGGGGCGGGTCGCGACGAATGGGGTGGAGGTCAGGCACGAGGGTGAGATCACGAGGGTCAGGGCCAAGCCTCACCAGTCAGCGGCGCAGCACCAGGAGGAGGCCAGGCGGAAGATCTGGGACGACATCGTGAAGGGGCGAGCCTGGGCCGCCCCGTCCAGCCACCCAGGGCTGGAGGGGATCATGGAGTCGCCCCAGGGCCGGGTCCCGAAGATGCGGCCCGACCGCACGATCGCAGACGAGGGCCGCTTCATCAACGACATGAGGGACGCCAACGCGGGATGCGACGAGCTGAACCACCCCCCGGCGAAGTTGCCCACCCACCGCGAGATCGCGAGGACCATGCTCTGGTGGAGATGCCGGCGTCCGAAGGTGCGGGTCTACTTGGCGAAGCGGGACTTCCAGGCGGCCTTCAAACTTTTGTGGGTCGAATTGCCCGGCCTCCGCATCATGGCGGTGAGCCTCCAGGGGTTGGCCGGAGCCGAGCCGACGACGGTGCTCTACCTTACGATGGTGTTCGGTTGGACCAGCGCACCGGGCGAATGGGCAGTGTGGGGACGCGGCGTGCAGGATGCCCACCGAGCCCATCGTCCACCAGCGGAGGAGCTCCACGACGAAGTCGCGTACTCGTCCGAGGTCCTGGTCGACGACGGAGTTTTGGTGGAGCCGGCCCTGGGCGCGAGGCCCTGGCTTTCTGCCTGGACCTTCGACGCTATGTCGAAGCTGCTCCTGGGCGATAGCTCAATCAACCTGGAGAAGCTAGCGGAGGAGGGCGAGTTCAGTACCGAGAAGCTCATCTGGGGCTTGCTCTTCCAGCTGGAGGACTCCGAGGGCCGGGTGGTCGACCGCGCGGCGCTCCCAGAACCCAAGATCCAGAAGATGAGCTACCTCCTTCAGGAGGCGGAGCTCGAGCCGGGTCAGCGGGTGGTGCGGCTGAAGACGGTGCAGCGGCTCCGCGGGTTGGGGACGCACTTCGCGGCGGTCAACCAGGCGCTGGGCACGGAGCTGGGGGCGCTGGACGCGCTGATGTGCCAGCCCCATGGGCCCACCGCACGGGCCACGCCGAAGGGAGGTGAGGAGGAGCAGGAGGTCGCCTGGCAGGAGTTCTGGGATAGCTGCGACATGCTGCGGGTGATGGTCGCGCGGCCGGAGACGTGGGGCGCCACTTTCCTCTCCTCGTTCGTGGGCATGCTCGAGCCGCGGGAGCGGTTGGCCATCCCCGGCACCATGGAGCAAGTGGTATGGGTCGGCGGCGACTCGACCTTGGAGGTGGCGGGGCAGATCGATTGGGCGGCCAAGGTCTATGCGAGACAGGAGTTGGCGGCCTATATGGAAGCGTTGAAGACGGCCGCTGGGTTACCCGAGGAATGGGTGATCATAGCGCTCGGGGAGCTGTTCTGCATAGTAGGTTTCGCAGTCGCCCGCGGGCAGGCCTGGAGAGAGCGGCTGATCATCTACGTGGGGGACAACCAGACGGTCCAGAGGTGGGTGGAGACTCGCCGGCCGAAGAATCGGATGGCGAGGCACCTGGTGAGACTGCTCAACTACGTAGAGGCCAAGTACCACTGCCGCGTCCTCGCTGCACCGTACATCAGGACGTACAGCAACGAGATGGCGGACATGATCACCAGGGCCGACGAGGCTGAGGTCAAGCGTCGTATGGCTGAGGAGGGTTTTGAGCCGATCGACCTGGCGGGCACGTGGGCGGAGGTACTGTCACAAGGTTACGAGAGGCGCGTCCACGCAGTCACCCTCGTGGACCCCGAGGACTGGCAGGTGGCTATGCAGCTCATGGCCCGCCGGCCGCCAGGGGAGGTCCCACGCCCGCTCCTCCAGACCGCCTGGCGCGTGGTGGAGGTGAGAAGCACGCTGGCCCCGTGCGCCAGGGCCGCCGGCGTGCTGGGAGCGTGTGGCGAGGCGGAGCTGTTGAAGGGCTGGCCCGACTTTCAGGCAGGCGGGGCGGGAAGAGAAGGCGACCTGACGTTGGTGGTGACCTCCCTAGGCCCGTCGCGGGTGGGCCCGCACCTACAGGACCTCGCCCAGGAGCTGCACCGTTTGGCCGCCCAGTGGGCCTTGGTGGATGTACCTCCCGGCCCCGCCGTGGCGGATGTGCTGAAGTTCTTTCGGAACGTTGGGTGGAGTGCTGCCGAAGACGGGCGCGTGTGCAGCGAGTGCGGCGACCCGGTGGCCCAGCGGAAGGTGTGGGTATTGGCGTCGAAGGGCGGAGCGCCAGTGCCGGTGGGATGGTTGGGGAGCCACGAGGCCAAGCCCCCGCCACCCTTGCCAATGGCAGGAGGGATGATGAACGCTCGCCGAGTCGAGGAGGAGGAGTGGCTGGCGCCCGAGGATGGGCGGCTGGTGGTGGACCCGCGGGCGGCGAGGTCGCCCCCTCATCTCCCGCGGATCATTGGCCATTGGCATCCGCGGGGGCAGGTCGGCAGGCGCCCCGTGTGCGGCAGCTCCGGCCCCTCACCGACCCCTCGGGTGGAGGAGAGCGGGGTGCTGGAGCCTGTCTTGGTCTATGATGCGAAGGGCCCCCCGCCGGGGGTCCGACCGCTCCAAGCGCAGGAGGTTTGGCACTTGCGTGGAGGGTCCAGTGCTGATTGGCACACACTTTGCGGGCAGTTGAGCCACGGGGACTTGCTGAGGGGAGTCCTGCGCGCGTGCCCCCCGCGTGCAGCCGCGGCTGCGCTAACAGCGGCCATCAGGCAAGCGGAGGTATCCACCGAGTCAGGAGAGAGGACGGCGGGCATCTGCCGCCGCCCAGAGGACGAGGGGAGACGACAGGAGCTCACGAGCTGGCTCCAAGCTGACGAGAGGCGCCGGCAGGAGACTGTGAGGAGGAGTGAGCGGCACGATGGTATGCTGCCAGGGGAGCGAGCGCAAAGCTTGCTCGACGACCCCTACCCCGACGTGATCCTACTGCGAGTGGGACGCGACCCAGATGGGGGACCGCAGTGCTGGAACGAGTGTGGGAGGAGCTGCGCTCGCTTGGAGCACGACTGGGGCTGGTACTGCTGTCGGACATGCCGTGACACGGATGGCGACACCCATGGGCCGTACTGTCAGGCACGACACGAGGACCTCCAGAGGAGGCAGAGGGAGGCTGGCTACCGCCCCCCAGCGAGCGAGGAGGCTAGTGGCAGCGGCGGTCCTGGAGCCCAGGCAGCAGGCGAGGAGGCTTCGAGGCACCCACCGCCCAAGGCGGCGCCGGGCGGCCCACTCCCACCCATCTGGGAGGAGCAGCGGCCTGCGGTGGTGAAGGCACCGCCCAGGACGGCCAGGGAGGGCCTGCAGCCCGAAGGTTCATCCGCCGGAAGGGCGCAGGGCCCGCTGGTGGGTGCCAGAGGAGACCCACTGGCCACCAGGAGCCGACATGCGGGAGGTTCAGAGGATGAGAGCTGGGGCCCCTGGACGGCCACAGGGCGACGCGCGGTTGCCGAAGGAGTGGGAGAGGGCGCCAGCGGTGCGGATCAGGCCCCACCCCCCCCAGAGGCGAGGGAAGCCTTGCGGCCGTGCCGGCTCCCAGGGTGCCCCTGCTTGGAGCACTCCCAACCCGCGACTGCAGTCGACGGGGGAGCACTGTGGCGGCCAGGGTTCTGCTGCAACAAGTGCGCAGGGCGGTCGGAGGGAGCGGGCTGGGCAGAAGGAGGCGCGAAGCACTTCAGGCACTGCGAGAAGATGCCCCACGGCCAGCCACCCCCGGGAGGGGAGGGGCCGTCAGAGACCGCAGCAGCAAGTAAGAAGCGCAAGCAGGAGCGCAAGCAAGAGATCGCAGCGGCTGCCGCCCGGGTGCTGGCCGCCGCTGCGTTGGCCGCCCCCCCTGCGGGGTCTGAGTCAGGGGCCGCGGAGGAGCAGGGCGAGGAGAGCGGCAGCGGAAGCCCAGGCGAGGAGTGCCCCCCCCCGTCACCAGGGGAGCTCGCCCGGCGGGCGCGTGCGGAGCGAGGGGCTGCCCGGCAGAGGAAGGCGGAGGCAGATCGGCCCGAGGATGCGGCCGGGCACCCCAGTGCGGGGCAGGCGGAGTACATCCACCTAAGGGCGAAGACCCCACCTGCACCAGCAGCGGTCAAGCAGGAGGAGAGGTCGGAGGAAGAGCCCCAGGCAGAGGTCGCGCGGGCGGTTGGTCAGACTTACCGTGCGCTCGCTAGGCGGGTGGAGTTCCAGAGGACAGGGCTCTGGTCCGCTCCAGAGGAGGAGGGCCGCCCCAGGGGGAGGGCCGCCGGGGCGGAGACGTCAGTGGTCCACCCTCGGCCTGGCCGAGAGTCACTCCCGCAGCCAGAGGGGCGGGCCGACCGCGAGCCGCTGCCCCAACCAGGAAGTTGGGCACCCCCTTCGGGGGAGTCGAGTGGGTCCCGCGGGCCGGAGAGGCGGCCACAGCCCCCGGGTCACCGGGCGGAGGAGGACCCGCTCAGGCCTGGCGGACGTGCACGTGCTGCCGAGGCTGTAAGGGACCTCAACTCACCCGAGTCCTACTCGGAGGAGGACTATGAGGAAACAGAGGAGGAGGTTGAAGCACTTCGGCCAGTGCCTTTCCCAGGAGGCGGCCCAGACGCCCGCTATGCGTGGTGTGAGTACTGCGGTGTGCAGGGCGTGGGCCGGGACACGAGCTGCCCGATGTGCAACAAGACCTACCCCATTTCGATGGCCAAGGACCGGTTGGCGGCAGGGCAGAGGGCAGCCAAGGCAGGGAGTGCCGCCGCGGTCGCCCCCCGGCACGGGGGAGGAGAGGAGTGTGAGCGTGAGGGGGTGGCGCGGCGTGCGGCACCGGAGGCTGGACCGCCCGAGGACATCGACCCGGAGGCGGTGAGCCGGTACCTGGAAGCGGCAGCAGGCAGCGGACAGGGCAGCGAAGGGCTCGAGCGGCAGCTGAGGCGGATCGCCAGGGAGGACTCCAGGCGCGCCGGCGGGCGTGCTGATGCAGGGTGCGCGCCAGAGCTCCTGAAGTTGGTAGACGCAGCAGTGGTGGCCTCGGTGGCCAAGGGGACGAAGGCGACCTACGGCGTTGCTTGGAGGCAGTGGACGACGTTCTGCCGGATCCGCAGGAGGTCGCCCGTCCTGCATGGTGAGACTCGTGAAGAGCGTCACCAAGATGAGGAGGAGCTGCTGCTGTTCATGGTGCACCTGTACAACAGCCTGAAGCGGTCGCACGGGACTATAAGGTCAAAGTTGCTGGGGATCCGTTCACACCATGTGATGCTGGGTGAGCCCGACCCCTTGGCGGGTAAGCCGCGACTGTGGATGGCTTTAAATGGGATAGAGAACTGGCAAGGGCCCGGAAAGAGGAAGCTCCCGGTCACGACCAAGATGCTGAAGAGGATCAGAGACATGCTGAAGCCGGACACTTGTGCGGACGACGCGGCCTTGCACTTCTGCGTGATCTTCGCTTTCTTCTTCATGATGCGGATTGGGGAGTACGCCCACTCGGGGCACTGGGATTTGAAGAAGGTCTTGACCGGGCTGGACATTGCCCCGAAGTGCAAGGGCGAGCAGGTAAGCCACTTCGCTGCCGCGGACGAGGTGGTGCTGTGGTTTAAGGCGTCGAAGGCTGACCAGAAGGGAGCAGGGCAGGCGAGGAACCACTACCGCTCGAACGACCCGTTCGGCATCTGCCCAGTGTGGGCGGCGAAGTGCTACAACCGCTGGTTCCCGAGCCGTCTCACGGGCAAAGAGGCACACTTACCACTTGCGAGGTGGGAAGATGGCAGCCCGATCACGCGGGAGCGTATCCAGGGCTTGCTTCAGAAGACGGCGGCGCTGGAAGGCTATCCACCCGACAGGTTCAAGAGCCACTCGCTCCGAATCGGCGGAGTGACGGCCCTGTACCACTGCTTCCAGGACACGGAGCTGGTCAAGCGTTGGGGGCGGTGGAACAGCGGAGCCTTTCACCAGTACTTGTGGGAGGCGAATGAGGACGCCGCTGGGGTGTCAGAGGCGATGGCGAAGTCTGTTGCAACCCTGCACGTGGGGTACAAGGTTGAAGTGGCGGGAGGCGGACCGGCTGCTGATGTGAAGGAGAAGCCGGGAGCCTGAGGACAGTAGCAGGAGTGCGAGTTTTGAGCCAAGGCGTGTCACCACTGGAGGAGCCGTTGCTGGATTGTGCGCAGTCCTGGGGTAGCGGCCTGGGGGCAGTGGCGACCCCCTGGATCGACGGACGGAGGTGAGGTGGAGGAGGGCCGCAAGCCCCAGTCGGCGCTACCCGCAAGTCACGGGCGCCGAAGGGGCGGGCGGAGGTGAGGAGGCCGAGGGCCGGGGCGTCCCGCCAGTGCGGTCCCCGAGGAGAGGTGGAGGTGGCTGGGGCGTCCCGCCAGTGCGGTCCCCGAGGAGAGGTTGGGGAAGCCGGCTGGTGCTCCGCCAGCGCCGGCACGCGCTGTGCAGTGAGGCGCCCAGCTGCGAGCCCCGTTCGGCACCGCCCGCAAGTCACGGGCGCCGAGGGGGCGAGAGAAGCTGGGTGGCCGAGGAGCCGCCAGTCTGGCGGCACAGCTGGGCCTCTGCTGAGGCCTGGCTTGAGCGTGGCGAGGAGGAGGACAGCGCGCGTGAGCCTGCGGCTGCCAAAACGCGCGCGCCTGCCTCTGCAACCAGTGTTGTTTTTTTGCTGAGCCCGAACAGTGTTTGTGCTCGCTGCGCCGTCTCGGGCGCTCACTGTTTGGTTTCTACCAGGCACCTTCTCACTTGAACGTGAGAGTTTGAGCGTGCGTAAAACGTAAGGTTTCAGGGGGTAAGTGCCTGGTGAGGGGGAAGGGTCTCCTCCTGCTTTCTGTCCCTTTCCCCCTCTCCGCGGCCCCTTTGGGGCTCAAGTTTCTCCTCGGGCCCTTCCCTCCCAGGCCCTCCCTGGCCCTTCGTAGGTCCTTTTCTTTTCGGCCTTGACGCATCGCGGTTCGGGCCGAGGAGCCGCCAGTCTGGCGGCACAGCTGGGCCTCTGCTGAGGCCTGGCTTGAGCGTGGCGAGGAGGAGGACAGCGCGCGTGAGCCTGCGGCTGCCAAAACGCGCGCGCCTGCCTCTGCAACCAGTGTTGTTTTTTTGCTGAGCCCGAACAGTGTCTGTGCTCGCTGCGCCGTCTCGGGCGCTCACTGTTTGGTTTCTACCAGGCACCTTCTCACTTAAACAGAGGAGAAGGGACAAGGAGAAGGAGGAGGAGGAGGAGGAGCAGCGGGAGGACGAGGAAAAGGAGGGGGAGGAGCAGGAGGATCGAGCATCCAGAATCGAGAATCCAGAATAGAGGACGAGGTCGTCGAGGATGGAGGATCGGCGCATGTGGCCGATGTTTAGCCTCCCGAGGCGATCCCTGGTGGCTTCGGCTGAATTCGACTCGAAATCCTGGTCGGGACACGTCCCAGGACAGCCTGGAGGTCGGTTGTGAGCGTGCAGCGAGAGAGAAGGGAAGATGCATGGGGAGTGGAGGGGAGGGGAGAGAAGAGGAGGGGAGGGGAGGGGAGGGGAGGGACGAGAACGAGGCTTTTTGGTCGAAAGCGAAGACAACCAGGCGAGACCTGGCTTTCCGCGCCACATCTGGGCCGCCTGGCTCTGCCTTCCTGTGCGGCCCCTCTTCTGCTACCTCGCCTCCCTCTTCCTCTCGGTGCTCTTCAGTGCTTGAAATCTTCTCTCTTTCACATCTCGGCGGTGAGCCTCGGGGGAAGTGAGAAGGAGACGGCCTTCTCAGACCTCGGAAGTCCCCAGGCCTTCTGACAAATTTTGTAGGCCTTCCCCGAAGACGCAGAAAACCTCTCCGAAGGCGCGACGGCTCCTGAGAAGCCCCGCCGCCTTCTGAGAAGGCCTTCTCCACACGCCGCCCCCCCGTTCGCCGCCGAACACCGCCGCCACGTCCGGGCCACCCGGCTCTGCCTTCCTGTGCGCCCCTCTTCTGCTACCTCGC
>CAUYUJ010022083.1:55000-60000 GCA_963575745.1 Prorocentrum cordatum | reverse complement strand
TCTCTCTCCCCCCCCACTTCTTCCCCCAAATTTTTGGGACCGAATGCCACGATGGGGCGCAGTCGTATTGCCCCCGATCCGCCCAGAGTCCTAAAGTAGGACCCGCACCGCGTAGCCAGCACTGGCAACACCCACCTGCAGACGCACGACGACTCGACCATCCCGCCTTTCACAGCAAGCGAGCTCCACCAAGCAATTAAACAACTCAAGAACGACAGGTGCAGCGACCCCGCTGGGCTCACGGCAGAACTGCTCAATGCAGGAGGCGCCACCTTACAGTGCCACCTACTTCGACTGCACAACGACACCATCAAGCCTGATCGCCCCCCGCCAGACCAATGGGAAAACACCACCATCACTGTAATGCGCAAGTCTGGTGACCCCAAACTACCAGGCAATTACAAACCAATGGCCATCATCCCTCTGCTATATAAGCTGATGTCTCGCCTCCTTTGCAACCGGCTCGGCGCCTTGTTCGACTCGCAACAATGCCCGGACCAAGCAGGTTTCCGCAATAATTTTTGCACAGAGGACCATTTGTTCACCACAGCAATGCTTCATGAGAGCTCTTACGACTGGCAGCTGCCGCTTTGGGCTGTCGCAGTAGATTTCAAGAAAGCGTTCGATTGTGTTGACCACGACTGTATGTAGGACGCTCTACGAGAGCAACATATACCTCCCGCCTACATCACCTTCCTACGACACTTATATAGCACCCAAACTGGTACAGTTCGGACGGATACCAACAGCAGAGCCTTCAATATCGAACGGGGCGTTAAGCAGGGAGACCCGCTGAGCTCTTTCCTTTTCAACGCCGTCCTAGAGCACGTCTTCAGACAAGTGAAATCTGTTTGGGCACGGAACACAAATCTGGATCCAACTTGGCTTCTCAGCACAGGCGCGGATTACAAATCTGCGTTTCGCCGACGACGTGTTGTTGTACGCCACTAACCTCAGACAGCTCACCTGCTTACTTCGAGACGTACAAGCCCACGCAGCTAAATGCGGCCTGTTGCTACATCCGGAAAAGACAAAGATCCTGACAAACATTCGCCGGAGAGAGGGGCGAACAATCACCCATGTCGACATCGACGGCGACATCATCAGCATCCTACATTCCAGCCGCGGAACGAAATACTTGGGAAGATAATTCATTTTCACGACTTTCATGACACAGAGCTGCACAACAGGATTGCCGCAGGGTGGGCCCGTTTCAATCAGTTTCGTTACGAGTTGACCAACAAACGCTTCCCGCTTCATAGTAGACTGAGGCTGCTCAATGGCAATGTCACGCCATCCGTGTTGCACGGTTGCTTATCCTGGACTCTGACGAAGGATATGCTTCTTATTCTCAGGCGCGTTCAACGGAAAATGCTCAGGCTTCTCACGGGAGTACCGCGGAGACGCAGCGAGCAACGCCAGCACGCGCCCGACACCTCCGACGACGACCACCACCACAACATGACCGACGCCGACACAGCAAACAACCCGAACCACGCAACCAGCAACAGCGACGTGAGGAAGGATGACGGAAAGGAACCATGGGCCGACTACGTTCGACGAGCCACGCGCGAAGCCACGGTCCATGATTCCCGCGCCCAAGTGGAAGAATAGGTTGCTCTATATTTCAAACGGAAATGGAAATGGGCATCCCGTGTGGGAACCACGCGCACACGACCCTCGCCCAGCGCACCGGCGGCATGGAGGTCAACGAAAGCGATGGGCAGACGACATCATGAATTTCTTACGCACCAAGGGCGCGTGTGAAGACCGCGACGACCAGGAACACAACAACCAATGGTTATCAATTGCAACAGACCACCAATTATGGAGGGATCTAGAATATGATTTCATACATTACGCCTGCGCCCATTACAACCTATAGGATCTGGAATGCTTCCCCGACTCCAGCTTTACGTGTTCTTCCCACTCTGGTCTTCTCTCCGACTCCTGTTCACACCTCTCCTCTGTCCGACTCCAGCTCCGGCTCCGACTCCTGCCCCCGACACGTCCTCTGAGGGCTCCGGCCCACCCGCGCTGCTCCTAAGGGGCCCGCTGGCCGGCCGGCGGACACAGCGCGCCTCGCCTCGCCTCGCCTCTCCTAACAGTGGAACAGAGTCTGCGGCCCAGTGCCTGTCTCTTGCTCTTCTTCCCCCCGCCACCCGCCCCGGCAGCTGCCTCGGATGCCCTGGTTAGCCTGAGACACCTGTCGAACACGCGGGCTGCATGGTTCGGCAAGGACGACGTGAAGGCGGGCTCGGGGCTGGTGTGGGGAGCTCATCGTGCAGTGGTTTTCACGCTGTCCGCCTGACCTTGCGCCATCCTCTTTCGGCCCCCCTTCTGCTTCCTCCACTCCCCCTGCCTATCAACCTTCTTGTCCCTCCCCCTCCTCGTCTCCCCCTCCCCCTCCCTGTCTCCCTCCATCATTACACAATAATTATGAATACTACTCCTCTTTCCCCTGAGTCTGTCTAAAAGATGTTCGGCCCCTTTCCGCGTATTGTTTTTATTGCAGGATCGCTGGGCGTTGGGTTTTGATCAGTGTTATTGTCAATCAGATTTTTTCCGGTCCTTCACAATGTTACTCCCGCTGCAGCGCTGGCCCCATTTCTGCGCTTCTGGTCGTTCCAGACCGTGCTGCCGCTGCAGCGCGGGCGTTCCCCGTCCTTTCAAATAGGCCCACATGTAACACATACCACCCGAAAAAACATCAGAAGTGATTCCACATCTGGTGTCGATTCGTCGTCTGTTTGAGGGAGTATCAGGCGGGAACTCGTTTCTGCTTTGGGAAGGCGGTGTTGAAAGCAGAGCCAGCGGGTTCTCTCCATCGGCCCCGCCTCGTGGGGAGGTGTCTCTGGGGAGCCCAGGGAGCTGAACATAGATCCGCGATTTCAGACCCGCCCAGACCTGTCGAAGACGACCAGCTTACCCTTCAAGGAACCCAGTGCCATGCCATGATATGCAACGCGGTATTGTGTTCAGCGCCGCTGTGCGATGCCATGCTTTGCGTTGCAATGTTTTGTGATGCAATGCTTCACTACGCCATGCCACGCCATGCTATGACATGCTACGCTCTGAAGTACTCTTCTACGCCATGCTATGCCGTGCTGAACCATGCATCGTGTGCCCTCCCAGGAACATTGCCCTGCTCGACATTTGACTGTGCGAACCGAGAGGAGATCTTCGCCATGGGAAGGGACCGGAGGGAGGGGTGGGACGTCAGATATGACGCCAGCGCACCTAGGTTGGCCCTCCCCCCTCTGTCTTCCCCTCGCCCTCTCCCTCCCCATTCCCTGTCCCCCGTGTCCGTCTCCGTCCCCCTCCGCCTCCGCCGCCTTCTCACCCTCCTTTCCCCTTTCTCTCTCTCGCTCTCTCTTTCTCCCTGTCCCTGTCCTACTCCCTCTCTCTCTCTCGGTCTCTCTCTCTCTCTCTATCCCTCTCCCTCTCTCTTTCTCTGTGTTAGTACGTGTGCTTTCCTATTGTAGCTTCCTGTCGTTGTATGTCTCTGGTACGTTGCAAGCTCTCGTCCTGCTTTATCGTGTGACCTTCAACCCGTTCTACTTCCTTCCCCTCCAATCCGTCCCTCTCTCCCTCTGCCTCATATGGGTGGGGAGGCGTGCCCACCTTTGCGTCATCCTCTGTCGCTCCCAACATTGTCTCTTTCGCTCGGCCTCTTCAGGTTTCGGCGCCATTGTGAGGGGGATGAGGATCAGATGGAGCTGGTGGAGGATGAAGGGACGGAGGAGGAGGCCTGACAGCATCGGGGAGGGGCGAAACATAATGGAGGAGCACGGGAGGAACTTTGATATCGAATGGGGAAGGGAGGATGAGGAGGAACGTAGAGAGGACAATCGGGGAACGATCGATAAGGATGAGAAGGAAGAGGAGGGGGTGGTGGAGGAGGAGGAGGAGGATTAAGGGGAGGCACAAGAGAGAACGGTACGCCTTTTTTGATCTGCGATTCGTGGGGCGACGTAAGGAAGGCGAGTTGAACCAGCCAGCAATCGATCTTCGATCTTCGAGCCGATATCAACGCGGCTCCACCGAACCCGACACCAAGTCCTTGACTATCATGGTCTGCCAAGTCTTGGCAACACACTACGCTGCTGAACTGACGTCTGCGGCCGTCATTCCACAAACAAGCCATCATTTCTCTTTACCCAGCCCCGAATTCAGAGAAACCACCTATATGCCACCTGCAGGTCTGGACTCGACAACCAGGCCAGGCTGATGGCCAGATAAGTTAGGGTATGCCAGCCAGCTTACGCCATTGACACTGGGTGCCAACCGCTACACTGAACTCGAGGTGACACGAGGGATAACGGCAGAGTAGAAACGATACCAGGGCGTACACATCTCAGTGCGAAGCTTGTAAGGCATTGTCTGGACTGCCCCTCAGCGGACTTGTTGCTTGCTTGCTGGCCTGCTGTGCCCTACCAGTGCAGGATGAGCTGTAAATCTTCCTGTGTCCCCACCAACACCCATGACTCACGAACTCCCTGCCCCACCCGTGGCAGCTGCGCCTGTCTGGCGCTATGCGCACTGAGGGAGCAGGGGAAGGAGGGGGCGCATGCGCTGCTGATGAGTTGTGATCCAACCGCCTGCTTGTTCCCGCGCTTACCTTTTTCAAATTTGGGTGAGATGGAATAGTGTGGCGAAGCGCAAAGGCGCAGCAGTACTGAGTACCCAGGCTGGTGCTGTTCCGCTGTCCACCGAAATTACTTCATGAGTAGTTCCAAGCGGCGGTACGAGTCTCACTTACATGTAGAAGGAAGGCGAGACCTACGACCAACAGCTCAATAGTTGTAGGGTGAGGCTGCAGGAGCGTCCAGATTGTGGTTCTGTATTCTCTGGAGCCCCATTAAGATTTGCAAGAGAAGGCGGGTCCTGTGTCTGAGAAGATTGCAGAGCTTTTTCAGGGGGCATGTGCTCCTCTACCCGCTGACGTTGCTCGTGCTCCACCTCCTCCGCCTCAGCCGCCGCTGGCTTTGCTGCCTCAC
>CAUYUJ010022083.1:47500-50000 GCA_963575745.1 Prorocentrum cordatum | reverse complement strand
AGGATAAAATCCGTTTCAGAGCGTTCCGGAGCGCTCTCAGAGCGTGCCGGAACGCCCAGAGCAGGCCGCGGCGCCCGATGCATTCCTCAGGGCCACCGGATCTCAGAGGCTCTTGAAGGCTATTTGGGCGATTTCGAGGGCCGTTCTCGTTTCGATTTCGTTTTGCAGCGAAGGCGGATTGAAGACAGAACGATGGAAAACGAAAACTAAACGAAACGATGACGAGAAAGACTAGCAAGCTCGCCCGGAATCCGCCCGATCAGTCGGCCGCCGAGCGGCTGCGCTCGTGGAGGGAGGGCGCCGTGCGCCCAGCGCTGCCTCGGGGAGCGTGGTCATAAGGACGTGACCGCCTGGGCCAGCAAGTCGGAGCTGCAGGCCGGCTGAACTCGCGCTCTCACGGGGCCGGAGGCAGGGGGGGCCAAGGAGTCGGAGGAGGAAAGGTACCCATATCGCTACACTTTCCTCGTTTCCCCCCTCTTTGGGCCTCCTGGACGGCCCTCGTCGCCACCGCTGATTCGCCTCGAAATCCTTGTCAGAAACCACCCCTGGAGAGGTCCGGGGAGTAGCGGTATCGGTACTTCTATTTTGGTTTCCCCAGGGAGGAGGTAGTAGGGAGGATTGAGCGGGGGAGGGTGGTGGTGGTGAGGGGGCAGGCAAAAAGCAAAGAGGTGGAGCAGGGGTAAGCGAGAAGGGAGATGGAGGAGGTGGGGGTTGGAGGAGCAGAGAGGAGGGAGGATGAGGTAGAGGTGGATGTGGAGATGGATGTGGAGGTGGAGGTGGAGAAGGAGGAGGAGGAGGAGGAGGAGGGATGTGGAGGGATGCGGAGGGATGTGGAGGGATGTGGAGGGAGCAGGGAGAAGGGACGAGGAGGGATGCGGAGGACGAGGATGAGGATGATGACTGTCTTAGATGCCTGCTTCCGATCAGGTGGCTCAATAGGGTGATGCCGCGTGCCTGACTCGTTCGGGACCATCCAGCGAGGTCTGGGCGTATGGCCCAGAGGCTCCCGCTCACCCAACAATTCAATCCTCCCCCCTCCCTCCTCCCCTCTTCCTCCCTCGAGGAGGGGGGAGGTACGGTCGGACCGAGGTACATGATCGAGGTCGGTGCGGGGATTGTACCCCAGTGTTATTCGTGCCTGTCAGATGTTCTTGCTCATCCTGGCGGCGGGCCTCACGTTCTTGAAGGTTGCTCTTCTGTCCTAGATCCGACCGCAAGGGAAGGGAGGCGGGGAGGATCGGACCAGAGGGTGTGCAGACCGAGCAGAGGATGGCGGTGGTGTGGGTCAGGCTGGACAGCTTGCACGTTGCGCAACTTGCAGTCGGCTCTGATTGGTAGGTCGACCATGCCCAATCGAGGGTACCCTTCTGCCCTGTCTATCCCGACCTATGCAACCCGCATGTCTTGGTGTTCTGGGGCGACGTTGCCGTCGGAAGAGTCTTGTGTACTCTCGGGTGTCCTGTCCAATCCAGTCGACTGTACCCAGCCTGGCTGCTGAATCGCGATGCCGTCAGGGTTCCTCGTCGAAAAGACACTGGCAGTTTTCGTGCTCGGCAAGCGCGAGGGCCGTTCGCCGGAAGACCTTGGCCGCGACAGCGACCAGGTTCGCGCGCGCCGAAGTCGAGGAGGCTCGCTGGGTTTCGTGGAGGGGCTGGGCGGGAGGCGGCGGGCGTGAGAGGCAGTGGAGGGCGGATTGGGGAAGGAAGGGGATGCCAGCACTCGTGAGTCGATTGCTGCTCGGCGGCGAGCGAGGGGGGGAAACGAGAAGGAGGAGGCCCTCTCAGAAGGCGGCGGGACTTCTCAGAAGCCCTCGCGCCTTCTGAGAGGTTTTTTTCTGTGTCAGGGAAGGCTTAGAAAACCTCTCGGAAGGCCAGGGGCCTCTAGAGTCTTCTGAGAAGGCCCGCCCCTTTCCACTCCCTCCCGGGCTGGCCGCCGAGCGTAGGCGCCAGATCCACGACTCGGGGCTTAACATTGAGCCAACGCCGCGAAGGAATGCGCCGATTATGCACGGAAACGGGACCCGTCACTAATCCACGCGCCATAATCCATGTTTGCGTTTCCTTGACCAAGCCCTCCTGGGCTCGCCGCCGATTGATTGCTGCAGGATGGATTGCTTCAGCTCCTGTCGACTCCTGAGCCCTTGCTGGTCCGCAGAGCTGTTGCTGCGGGGGAAGCGCAGTGCCCTCACCTTGTTGGCCGCCTCGGAACGAGGGCAGCGGAACGAAACATCTGAACCAATGTCGGGGCGGCTGGATCGGGGTCATGGCTGGGGCGTGGTTCTAGGTTAGGGGCAGGGCTCGAGATACACAGTGCTTTTGCGATTTTGCGGACTGTTTTCGTGTTGATTTCGTATCGCAGCAAATGAAGAACGAAGACAGAACGAGGGACAACTAAAACAAAACGAAAACGAACAATTCTGTTTAGCCTGAGTCCTGGTTAGGGAATCATGTGCCTCCTCAGGTCTCCTGGCCAGCTCCGAGAGTGCTTGCTGGCCGCGTGA
>CAUYUJ010022083.1:32500-42500 GCA_963575745.1 Prorocentrum cordatum | reverse complement strand
GCCTGATCGAGCACGTCTTCGTGCAGGATACAGCCGCCGATGCCATTTCAAAGGAGAAGGTGTGGAGGAGGATATCGGAGGAGGAGGAGGAGGAGATGGAAGAGGAGGAGGATGAGGAGGAGGAGGAGGAGGAGGTGGTGGAGAACGATGAGGAGGAAGACGAGGAGGAGGAGGAGGAGATGGAAGAGGAGGAAGACGAGGAGGAGGAAGGGGTGGAGGAGGAGGAAGCGTAGGAGCAGGGGGAGTAGGAGGAGGAAAAGGAGGAATATAAAAAACAGCAAAGAGGATGAGGAGGAGGAGGAAGAGGAGGAGGAGGAGGAGGAGGAGGAGGAGGAGGAGGAAGAGGAGGATCAGCAGGAGGAGGAGGAGGAGGAGGAGGAAGTAGAAGGAGAAAAGGATGGTGGAGGAGGGGAAGGAGAGGGGGCGGTGGCGCGCGGCGGTTTTCATCCTCGGGATGCACCTAGCAGCTGCGCCTCGCCGAGAGTTTTCCGAGGATGCCCAGATCGTCCCGAATGTTCGCCGGAGACCCGAGTTCTCACCCGAAACCACCAGGCGTCGGGGCCCCGATGCGGTGCGGTGACCACACCGCGTGGTGATTCGGGGTCGCCACGTGGTTTTTGGGTTTGCGTCGTCCTCCGAGGATGTCTCGAGCGACTGGAGCCTCCTGGGGCCCCAAGACTGTGCGGTGACGGACCGCGCGCCGAGGTCGTTGGGATTTCCGATGTCACCACGCGGTACGTCACCACACGGCTTTTGGGGCCCCGAATCCTAGTGCTCAAATCGTCAACCTCTCGCGCTGGTGCTCCGCCCTTCGTCACGACGCCCCGTCGTCCTTCCTCCTCTTCCTGCTGGTCGTCGTGGTCCTCATCCTGCTCCTCCTCCTGCTCGTGCTCCTCCTCCTCCTCCTCCTCCTCCTCCTCCTCCTCCTCCCCCTCTTCTCTCTCTCGCGCGCGTGTGCTACATCTCTGATCACATTCAGGGTGGGTGGGTGGGTGCAGGAAATAGTGTGAGCCATTGCAGGAGACAGGCGGCATTCAATTCGTGTGTGGATTTCATGCGCTGCGTTACAGCGTGAGGCAGCAAAGGATGTGCGGATAGAGAGAGAGAGAGAGAGCGAGAGAAATAGAGAGAGAGAGAGAGACGGAGAGAAAGAGAGAGAGAGAGAGAGTGAGAGAGCTCAAGACTGCCCGTGCCAGGAGTGGGTCGACTTCGACGTGGAGATGCGGCATTTTATAGTGGAGCCACGTCTGGAGGAGCCCCTCCTCCTTCGTCCTCTGTCTTCCCTCTCCCGTCTTCCCTTTTCCTGCCTATCCCATCATATCACCTGTTCCCTCCTGCCTCCTCCTCCCCTCCGTAGCCGTTTTGGCTCAAGACACCGCCGTGCGCTGGTACAGTGCGCCCTCAAGCTGGCCAGGGCGGCCACCGAAAAGACTCCCGAAGAGCCGCCGACGAGCGTTGCCACGCCCCTTTTCGCCACTTCCTTTTTACAGTATCGGCAGTCCACTTGGCCTGTCCTAGGGGCGTCGGTGGAGCTCATGTCCTTGTATTTCCACACCCGAGGAGCTCCACACCCCTTAGGAGCTCCACACCCATTGGAAAAATGGCGGCTCCACACCCATAAGGAGCTCCACCGACGGCCCCAGGGGCTGCCCGGATCTGGCGCTCGAGACCTCGGCGCCGCACTGGGGCGGCCGACCTTCCCACGGTCTCCCAACTCCACGCGCGAAGCGTCCGCGGCCGCCTCCGAAACGGCGCACTCCATCCGAGGCGGGGATTTGTCCATAGCCGCCGTTCCGCTTGGGGGATCGATCTTGGGGGATCGATTTTTGGGGATCGATATGGATATATTCGGGCCCCCAGGGCTCCAATACATCCCCCCCCCCATGGGTTGCCAGGACGGCGGTTCCCAGGCGGTGGTCGTTGATAAGTCCCCCTCGCAACTGATGCAATCACGCACGGGCGTCTCGGTGTCACTGGTGCATATCCCGCGTGCAGCGAGCCACCACCAAGCGATGCCTCGCCTGCCGAGCGCAAGCGCTGTTGCAAGAGTACGCGTGAGCGTTTCTAAGCGGTGGCCATCCTCATCGGAGGCCAGCAAGCTCTCAACGAAGGCGCCATCAGGATCAGATACGCTTGGCACATCCATGCCACCATGTTCCGAGCCATCGCAGCGCCTTTGCGCTGGCCAGCGCAGCGCGCGCTCATACTTCGCAGTTGAGATTCGTGAGCGGCACAGTGCGGTACGACCGAGTAAGAACTTTCGAAATCTATTCTCGACGGCAAGCGAGGGGGAGAAGCGCGAAGCAGAAGGCCCTCTCAGAAGGCGGCGGGGCTTCTCAGAAGCCCTCCTGCCTTCTGAGAAGTTTTCTGTGCCTTCGGGGAAGGCTCAGGGAACTTCTCAGAAGGCCGGGTGACTTCCGAGCCTTCTGGGCAGGCCCGCCCCCTATCACTTCCCCCCGGGCTGGCCGCCGACGGTTCGCCATCGACCGACATGCACAACGCGCAGATCCAGACATCCGACGACGGCTACGATCACGCTATGAACGACACCGACTCTGACCTTCCGAACTCTGACATCATATCCACCGTGTCCAGCACCACGGTGCTGGTTGAGCGAAGACGGGCGCATTCGTCACAAGTGGCCCAGGCCCTGGCCACCGTCGTCCACTCGCTTCCACGCTACGGCTCGACCTGCCCCCTGCCGCAGCCGCAGCCGACGCACCTGGCACGCCTCCGGATGCTTGAGAGCCGCGGCTGCGCAGGCCCGGGCCGCCGCTCGGGCCCAGGCACCGGGGCAGGGGCGTGCAGACCGCCTCGCCTCGCGCGTCGCGGCCTGAGGACCATCGAGGAGCATCCTTGATCATTTGGCGAAAAAACCACGCGCGAAACCGAAAACAGCACAGGGAATGGACGTCCGAGCGATGGCCAGCCTGGGCCAGAGCGAGTGCCCCTCTCCAGGGGCGGCGGCGCAAGGTACTGCGGCGGCGAGCCTCCCGCAGCGGCGCCCCGCGGCAGCCGCGGAGCCCACCGGCCACCCGGGTCACCCGAGGGGGCGCGAAGACTCAGGAGGGAAAAAACACACAGACACAATGAATCGTCGATTCCCCAGAAAATATTGGAAAATATGGGAAGTGGGGGGGAAGACAAAAACCCCGAACATATGGAAAAATATGGGGAATCTGGTGATTTGTGTCTATTTATTTGTGTGTCCCAGTTCCCCTTCAAAGACGGCCGCGCTCCGGTCCGCGGCTCCGGCTGGAGTAAGGCCGGAGAGGCGCCCTTCTCCAGGGGGGAAGCGCGAGGGCGCGACGGCGGCCGCGCGTCGCGCCTCGTGGAGCGCGGTGCGCGAAGTTGGGTGGCCCGGGTCGCCATGCTTGGGCCCAGGCGCGCACACGCTGCGTCTCGCTCGCCGCCGCCGGCTGCTGGGGACCGCGATGCGCTCTTGTCGGCTGCTCGTAGGAGTGACCCTTCGCCAGAGTGAACTCGCGAGCACTGGCTTGCGCGCTCGGAACTAGATCCCCGCGACCCCCCACAGACGCGCACCAAAGGTCACTCTTGCGTGTAGCCGATCTTGCCCCCCCCTTGTGGTATCTCATCAGCAGCACCCAAGCATATACATATAACGGCGCACCGGGTCCGGGGGCCCGGGGCCGGGACCTCGACCACAAATGTGCGCCCCGGGGGGCCCGGAGGCTCGTCGGGGCTTGCCGGAGGCCTCCCCGGTCAGACAAGACGGCCCCAGGAGCGCCCAAGACGGCCCAAGAAACTTCCAAGAGGCCTCCAAGAGGGCTCCGAGATGCTGAAGATGGCCTCCAGACGTCCAAGGACGCCCCCAAGAGGCCCCAAGAAGCCTCCAACATGCGTCCCAAGAGGGCCCCTAGACGCAAAAATTGGCCCATTCCCTTCGTAAAACGTACATTTTCAACAAAGTCGTCTTTTGGGCTTTCCGACGTTACAGGACGGCCCAAGAGGCGCCCAAGACCGCCCCAAGACGGCCCAAGAAGCTTCCAAGAGGGCCCCAGGACAGCCCAAGAGGGCCCCAAGACGGCCCAAGAGGCGCCCAAGATGGCCCAAGAGGGCCCCAAGACGGGCCCAAGAGGGGGCCCAGAGGGGGACCACGAACCGCAAGCTCGAGCCTTCCGCCCCAAGAGGCCGCCAGGAGGCCCCCAGGAGGCCCCTCAAGAGGCCCCAGGAGACCCCAGACGTCCAAGGACGCCCCCAAGAGCCCCAAGAAGCCTCCAACATGCGTCCCAAGAGGGCCCCTAGACGCAAAAATTGGCCCATTCCCTTCGTAAAACGTACATTTTCAACAAAGTTGCCTTTTGGGCTTTCCGACGTTACAGGACGGCCCAAGAGGCGCCCAAGACCGCCCCAAGACGGCCCAAGAAGCTTCCAAGAGGGCCCCAGGACAGCCCAAGAGGGCCCCAAGACGGCCCAAGAGGCGCCCAAGATGGCCCAAGAGGGCCCCAAGACGGGCCCAAGAGGGGGCCCAGAGGGGGACCACGAACCGCAAGCTCGAGCCTTCCGCCCCAAGAGGCCGCCAGGAGGCCCCCAGGAGGCCCCTCAAGAGGCCCCAGGAGACCCCAGACGTCCAAGGACGCCCCCAAGAGGCCCCAAGAAGCCTCCAACATGCGTCCCAAGAGGGCCCCTAGACGCAAAAATTGGCCCATTCCCTTCGTAAAACGTACATTTAAACAAAGTTGTCTTTTGGGCTTTCCGACGTTACAGGACGGCCCAAGAGGCGCCCAAGACCGCCCCAAGACGGCCCAAGAAGCTTCCAAGAGGGCCCCAGGACAGCCCAAGAGGGCCCCAAGACGGCCCAAGAGGCGCCCAAGATGGCCCAAGAGGGCCCCAAGACGGGCCCAAGAGGGGGCCCAGAGGGGGACCACGAACCGCAAGTCGAGCCTTCCGCCCCAAGAGGCCGCCAGGAGGCCCCAGGAGGCCCCTCAAGAGGCCCCAGGAGACCCCAGACGTCCAAGGACGCCCCCACGACGCTTCGCGTCACCAATTTCTTCTCACAACGATTCCTGGGTCTGTGACTCGACAGAACCTAAGCGCGCGCGAAGCGCGCGCGTGGTTCTAGTACTTAACTATACTATATGTGCGTCGGCCACGCACGAGCGACGCTCACGCTCAGAAGTCTTATAGAATAAGCTCCGTGGCGGGCGCTTGCTGGCCGTACCTCTCGGGAAGCGAGATATTGTATGTTTGTGTACCATATGCTCGTGTCGGACGTGCGCCTCCAGCATCAGCACATAGTATTTGTATGTCCCTCTGCGTCCCATCTCACGCAGCGCGGCGAGCGAGTCGACCAGGCCGCGTTCACACTGGCGGCAGCTCATATTTGAAAGTGGTATGCCAGCCTGAATTCGGCGCCACCCAAACATCGGCGCGCGTGTTCAGACATTTTATGGTACATGCTAGGTGGCGGGCGCTTTCTGGCCATACAGCTGGGGTGGCGATCTATCATAACATTATTGTGCTATATCTAATCTGGCTGGACGCACTCTTCCAAGGAGGGCACACAGTTATTGTATGTCCTTCTACGTCCGAGGGAAGGACTTCCGAGGTCCACTCAAACCGATGTGCCGGGCCGCTCCCGCGCTGAAGCTCCCCGTGCCCCTGTAGCGGCTCCTCCCGCAGCCCCCGCCGCGACGCCAGCAGCGGTGTGCCTGCACCCGCGCCAGTGGACGAGAGCAGGCGAGCTGACGGCCGCGGCGATCGCCACGCGGACGAACCAAATTGCGAAGGTCTTACGGCCGGTGCCGCCGACCCTGAAGGAAGACGGCGACGACGACGACGTCGACGACGACGACGACGACGACGACGACGAAGACGGCGGCGACGGCGACGGCGACGGCGACGACGGCGACGGCGACGGCGACGGCGACGGCGACGGCGAGGGCGACGGCGACGGCGACGGCGACGGCGACGGCGACGGCGACGACGCTTCTGGAGCCGAAGGCTTCTCCCGTGGACGAGAGGAGCAGACGAGTTGACGGCCGCAGCGATAGCGACGCGGCCGAACCAATGTTTTGTTGCGCCCCAAGCGGTGCTCCCATCGACCCGCCCCTGGCGCCTGTCGCGATCCATCGAAGGCCCGAGGAAGAGCCTTCGTGCCGCAGCCGCATTTGTCATCAATACGCGCTGCGCCCGCGATCAGGGAGCGGTCGCAGTTCGGAAAACTCCATTCTGTATACACGGCGCGACGAGCGCTACCGCAGAGGTCATTCCCATGTCCTCCCTGGCCGAGCCCATTTCTAACACCATCAATTACACATCTATCCACCGATAATGCCGCGGCGGCGCGTGGAGGCTGGCCAGGCACCAGCAGGCCCAGGGACCGCGCGCGCACCAGGCGATAGTATAGATCAAGCGGCAGATGGCCGAACCCGCCACCGCGCCTGGGTCGTGAATCAGAGGCCTCCTGGATGCCTCTTGGGCCCGGGGCCTCTCGGAGGCCTCTTTGGTGCTTCTTGGGGGACCTACGGGGGCCTCTTGGAGCCCTTTGGGCGCCTATCGGGGGCCCTCTGGAGGCCTGCTCGCTTTCTCGGGGTCCTTCCTGCGGCTGAGGGTTCCAAATGGCTCTTCGAGTTGCTACGCTGAGGCCTCTTTGGGGGTTCTCTTGAGCTTCTCTTGGGGACCTCGGGGGCCCTGGTGGGGGCCACTTGGGCAGTCTAGCTCGCTTCGAAGACCGAACATGCATGTTTGCGAAAATCATACAGGCGCCCAGTGTGGTTTGTGTTCGCGCCGCAACCAGCTCTCAATCGCGTGGTGCGGCGACTTCCACTGACCGCTGCCGAAGTTGTTTCTGCTATCAGCGCCGTCCGTTCCACAGGACACCAACGAGTTGGGATGGTCGGTGCACTCGCCAGCCTGGGATTGGCTGGCCTGATGCTCGTGCCAGACGCAGCACCATTTGACGACCGACAGCGAGACCAGCAGAGTATTCATTGGACATGGCTTCTCGCACCTACCCCCCGCCATGCCGCCCAGCGCCCTCATGTAACGAGCGACGCCCTGTGGGTTACAGACCCCAGAGCAAGGTCTGCCGAAGTCTCTGGCGCGTTGCCCTGTGCCCGTCTCTAGCCGCCCCTTGCCTGCCCAAGCATCCGCGCGCCAGCGCCAGGCCTGACGCTCTGGCTCTCGCCATTGAGCCTGCCAGTTTCTTCGCCGTGCTCCGCGCGACAGGGCCCGCGCAACCAGCCTTGTGATGCAAAGGGCGCATGCGCGTTCCCACCCATTTGCAAGCGAGGCTCTCGCAACAAGCTGGCTTCGTCGCGCAAGGGCGCATGCCTGCTGCTTGCTTATCGGCTCCGTTGAACAGCCGCCCTGGCGTGACCTGGCATCGCGTGCGTCGCCCTAAGCAGTCCACCGCGCCCTCGCAAACAGGAAAGCAGGGGGAGTGCGTGGGTTGTGCACTCTGGACCCATCCCAGACTTGCTGGCGGTGCACCCAATGTCACGGTCAAGCCGCGACGTGTTACCATGGCGGGCGAATCCAGCGCCGCGCTATTTTTGTCAATCATCATGAGCCGAGTTGCCCACTGGGCTGCGATCATCGGCCAAGGTCCACAGCAAGAAGGCCCCTCGGAGTTAGTCACGAATGGTGGAGCAATCTGCATGCACAATGTGTGTGTGTGTGTGCGTTTGTAGTGACAGATTTGATTATGTGAGGCGACGCCTGCGCGACCGTCGGCGATGTCAAGTCTACGGCCATTCGCACGCTAGATCCCGCTGGTGAGCATTTTTGCCAGCAGAAAGCTCGCGGAAGCTAAGTTCCTCGAAACGTTCGATTCATATCTTCCATCTACGATTGCAACTACGCATTGCGGTCGTGAAAACGCTGCTATTTGGACGACCCTTGATGGCGAAACCTGGCAGAGGATCGCTTTACCGCAATATTGGCGCCCGCACCTACTGCGTTCTGGATCGCATGGCCGTGTCGACCTGGGGCTACCCACTTCCGACCACGATGCTAAGCAGGCGACCTATGGATGGCAATCTGATGGGAAGGCTGGCGGAATACGAATGGAAACACACCCAATTGTGTCCAGCACATTTTCAGGCTCGGGCGACTTCTCTCCTGACGCCATGAGCGCCAATGCCGGCTTGCAGCGGATGCCATGCGCGTGGAATTGAAACGATTCGATTTTGCGGCAGAGCACAATGCGCTGAGAAGATCCGCTGTCGCCGCGCGTGTTCGGACTCAATTGCTTCGACCGGAAGAGGTGCGCTCTCGAACGCGCGGATCAAAAAAGTGTTCGGACTCAATTCCCAAGCATGTGACTTGTTTTTGTATCGGGCCGGCGCCTCGGCGCCGCCGCCCAGCCCCTCGCAGGGCCGTCCCGCTGGACGACCATGCGCAGTGTCCAGCAGTGTCGACCAAGAGGCAATCGACACCACTCCGCCCACGACCCGCTGGGTTGCAGGTGGGTCCCAGGTGCGGTGGTGTCCTAGGTGGTCGTAGGTGGGCAGGTGTCTAGACTTTCAACATCGCTTGGTCGTAGGTGGGGTGGTGTCGTTTGGTTTCTGGTCCAGTAGGGCCGTCCCCGCAGGACGAACAAGCGCAGTGTCCGGTGTTTCGCATCCACCAGCTCATCCAGCGGCGATTCCTGGGCGAGTTGCCTTCGTCAGGGAAGCGGAGGAACATGGAGTGACACGAGGAAGGAGGGCAGCCGCGCTGTCACCTGCTCACACTTGCCCCTCCTCCTCCTCCTGCTCCTTCCTCCTCCTCCTCATCCTTCCCCTCCTCCTTCTCCTCCTCCTTACTTTTTTCGGTCTCGCATAGCATGTGTCCAGACGCGCCAGAATCTAGAGGCCACGGCCTCTTCCACCTGGTCTGAGCTAGAGCTGGACGCTTCTCCCGTCAATGGTGGTTTCGTTCGTTCGTTCTCCGTTCGCATGTTTTCCGGCATGTTTATTGAGTTTTGTAAGCATGAATCATCCGTAAAGACCTTCGCCAATTGGGGCCATTTTGGGACTCTCATGGGCTCTCATGGGGTCTCTTGCCGCCCATGTTTGGGTCTTCGGAGCCCTCATGGGCCGATCCAGGAAGTAAGCGATCAGAGAAGGCGATCCCAAATCATCGCCGCCCTGTGGAAGACTGAAAAACGCCTCTTGGGGCCCTATTGGAAGCTTTGGGGCGCTCTTGGAAGCCTTTTGGGCCGTATTCGAGCACCCTCGGGGCCTCTTGTGGGGCCCTCCTGGGCACTCTTTGGCCACCTTGAGGCTTCTCAGGCCCATCGGAAGCGAAAGGACGAGCAGCCCCCCGCCGTTGAAATATCTGGGGCATTTCAAAACTTTCCTTTTGCAGGCATGCTGGACGCCGTCTGAGCTCACCGTAGGCCACACTGTGCCGTGGTGTACGCAGGCCGTATCCGTGTGGATGGAGCCGTCTTGGAGCCGTCGTGGCCTCAAGCTGGCCTTCTGCCGCCTCCGTCCCCCGCGCTTCAGCTCCAGGGTGCGGGGCAGGGGAGCGGTGGATATCCGAGCGAGAACGCCCCAGGGCAGAAGACGGTTTTTTCAAGAACAAATGCTCTTAGATTGCCGTTGGGGCGTCTCGGGTTGAATGGGGGACGTCTCATGTGCTCATGTACCCGTGATGGCACTGACATCTTTGCCCGTTATTCGGCGGCGCGCTTGGGGAAGACGTGAGAAGGAG
Organism: Prorocentrum cordatum; assembly: GCA_963575745.1. Taxonomy (NCBI): domain Eukaryota; class Dinophyceae; order Prorocentrales; family Prorocentraceae; genus Prorocentrum; species Prorocentrum cordatum. The sequence continues at coordinate 32,837 of CAUYUJ010022083.1, read as the reverse complement.
CAGAACTTCACAGAAGGCGGCGGGGCTTCTCAGAAGCCCTCGCGCCTTCTGAGAGGTTTCTTCCTGTCTCTTCGGGGAAGGCTTCGAAGACATCTCAGTCGGCCCGAGGGCTTCCGAGCCTTCTGAGGAGGCACGCCCCCTCTCACTTCGCCCCCCAGCTGGCCGCCGAGTCGTGGCACTGACATCTTTGCCCGTTATGGGCCCAGTTGCGTTGCCGCGCATCTCCGCCGCTGTCCGAGCTTCGACCGTGCGCTCGCGTCGTGGGCGGGGCACGCTCAAGTCCAGGGCGAGTCGGGCCCCAAGCTCGGCGGTGCGTCGCCGACGCTGGCGATGTATC
>CAUYUJ010022083.1:12500-27500 GCA_963575745.1 Prorocentrum cordatum | reverse complement strand
CGCAACGAAAAATTTACACCGCTGCGTTTTAAAATTTGCACCGCGCCGTGATCATTATTAACACCGCCCCGAGTTAAAATTTGCACCGTTGTTAGCTCAGTATTGGCACCGCGGCGTTTGAAATTTCGCACAGCTCCCACCCGCCGTCTCGCAATTCAAGAATGGTATAAACGCCCGCGCGCCTGGCATACTTTCGTATGTGGTGGATCGAATTTCGCACTAACATGTCGGTGTCGAGTGCGCACGTGGCCGCAGAGAACGCCTCGCATTTCGAGGGGACGGACCTTTGATATTTCTGTTTCTTCCTTCTGACCTCCTCCTCCCCGACGCCATTTATCAAAATATGATATCCGATCATGGTGAAGGCCTTGAAGAAGCCATCGGTTCGCAAGGCGCGAAGCAATGACACAAAACTGTTGCGCCAGATCTTGGAGAAACGCATCACCAAGACTAACGCCGTGCAATATGGTGAGCGGATGCACAGGAGCCGCGTGGGCAGATCGAAGTTGAAGGAACACCTGCCACTCATCAAATAGATCGCGAATTCTTGTTTGAGTTGGAGTGTCACGCCCACAGCTGTGCAAGCAGCTCTAGATAACATGGTGAAGGATAAGCATGTGAGGGTCAAGAAGGGCAAGGAATCATATTGGGTTTCCCACATCGACAAGAGATTGCGCACAATGATGTCACGCTGTCGAGAACTCGTCCGTCGGGAGAGGTCTTGGTTTTCTAAAGCTTGGGGCAATATGATCGGCGAGCTCGTCTCCGAAGCGCAGGATTCGGATCGGCAGGGCGAGGATGGCGAGGAGGGCGAGGATGGCGAGGAGGAGAGCCCGAAGGAGGTTGACATTTGCGTCGACGACTTCTAAGACTCGCAGCCGCTCGTCAGCCCGACCGTCAACAAGAAACCAGCTGCTAAGGACCGCATGCGGGTCCATTGAAACCGAGCCCACCCTTCCTCCTCCTCCTCCTCCTCCTCCTCCTCCCATCCTCCTCCACCCACTCCTCTCCTAGCTTGAAATCTCGATTGAAACTGAAATCGAAACCGAGACCGACATTGAAACTGAAACGCTCGCCCCCTGCAGGAGACGAACGTCAGCAACGACAGGGCGCAGCAGCGCGCGTTCCGCTGGGCCGCGTCTCCCGAGGAGGGCCCCATCGACTGGTGCGCGCAGATGCTCGCGCCCAAAGGCGCGCCAGTAAGCTGAGGATCAGGATGCAGACGAGGAGGAGAGGAGCAGGAGCAGGAGCAGGAGCAGGAGCAGGAGCAGAAGCGTCAGGCAAGTCGCGCGCAGAGCCGATGCGCGCCAAGTGGGACGACGGGGCCGAGCACGACGTGCCTGAGGCACCTATTGCTGCTGCTGCTGCTGTTGCTCCTCCTCCTCCTCCTGCTTCTCCTTCCTCCTCTCTCTCCTCCTCTCCCTGCTCCTTCTCCTCCTCCCCCTCGTGGATCCTCCTCTATCGCCTCGATCCCTCTGCGGTGAGCATCGGGGCGTGGCTCGCGGCCAACGGCAAGAAGGCAGCCACGGGCCAGGCGATCGACGGCGATGGCGAGGTCGGCGACGGGCAGGCCGTCGTCAAGAGGGGGGGGGAAGGCCTCGACGGCCTCGGGCTACTCCAAGGATGGGAACGGGGTGGTGGTGAAAGCCAGGTGGGAATGGACCCCCCAACAAGGGCAGGCAGAGGCTGTTCACGCTTCGGGACCTCGAGGGGTGCATGTTCACGATCAATCGGGATTGGTTTCCAGGGGCTGATGAAAACGAGAAGGACGCAGCCGCATTGAAGTGGATCAATACGTGGGCCGGGCAATGCAGCAACGGAGAGCTGACCAGGTCGGGGGCGATCGAGAAAAAGCATGAGGTGGCCCCGCACACAACGCACAAGCGACCAGCTGCTGCGATGAAGAGCCAGCTGCATCGGCGGCAGCCGCATCGGCGCAGCCTGAGGCATCGGCGCAGCCTGAGACACCTCGCACGCCTTCGAAGGAGGCGAAGCGATCGCCTTCGCCAGCCCCGAGCCCTAGGAACATCGAGCCACCGCCGTTTTTCCAGGTTGGCGTCGGTGGGAGCCAGGCGGGATCGGCGAAACGAGCCCTCCTCCTCATCCTTCTGCTGCTCCTCCTCCTCCTCCTCCTGTCCGTTGTCCTCGTCCTCCTCCCACTCTATCACTGCTGAGACTGACCGAGACTGAACTGAGGTTGAAGTTTAAATCGATTGAAACTTGAAGTGGCACCGAACTGGAAGCTGAAACTGTTGCTATATTATGGTTCGAGTCGTGTGTTATATGGGGCGATTCGCCGACGAGCATGTCCTGCCATTCCATGGCTGCCCAAACTGAGCTCGCGCGCCAAGATCGCGCCATGGCTCGGCGATCGCAGCGACCCGTCGAGGTCGGCAGGGGAACGCGCCACCATCCATCGGTCGGCCTTGCCCCCCCCCTCCCCCCTTCCCCCTCGAACCTCGACCGCGACCTTCTGAGCCTCGAGCCTCGGCATTCGATCGAACGAAACGGAAACTGAAACCGAAATTGGATCAGCAGGTCAGTGACAGCCGGGAAATCCCGTCGACGCAGCTCGAGGAGATCGGGGGTGCTCAGGCGAACGAGTTGCGCCAGCGCACCATCGAACGGCACGAGCAACGCATGCAGCAGCGCTCAGGCAGGCTTGCGGCCCCCGCGGTCCCCGATGTCCCCGAGTCCAGCGACGACGAGAATAATATGATGCGCATGCCCCAGCTTCGAGTCCCCCCGAGACTGCGCCTGGCCTCGAGTTGGTCGATGGCAGGGACCCGCGCGGCCATGAGATCGACGACGCGAGCTGCGCCCCAGGGCCGCCGGCCGGAGCTCCGATCGGCGACGCCAGCGGCGCAGCAGGGGCTGACGCGGGAGCTGCAGCGGCCGACCAGGGCCCGATCCTCCTCGCATCGTCCTGCACTCTTAGAATTCCTCCCTATATAGGTCCTCCTGCTAATCCTCCTCCCCCTCCTTCTCCTCCTCCTCCTCCTCGATCCTCCTCTTTGTTTGCAGCGGGGCCCAGGAGCCCCACGTCGAGCTATGCGGTCGCGACATGTCTGAGATGGAGCTCGACCAGCTCGCCACGAACGCCTATGGCGTCGCCGCCCAGGTCGCGGACCTGGACAGCTTCTTGCTGAAGAGTTTCGAGGAAGGCTTCTTCCCTGCAGGTGAGGTCGAGGTTGCCGAGGAGACGGCGAAAGCGAACTTCTTCGCATGTGGCGTCAAGCAGGGCGACGACAGAGTGCTGGAGGAGCTGCATGGTAACGGGTACCGCTTCGGAATGAAGTGTGCTGCGGGGAAGCGCTACAAGACATGGTTGAAGAACCGCGCTGAGGAAGAGAAGGAATACGACGAGAAGACCGATGCCGAGCAGAAGAAGTACAGGGAGAAATGGGGGGCATATCGCTACGGGGAGCACGTCGGGCACCGTTCCAAAGTCACGGGCCGCAGCCAGAAGAAGCGGTAGAAAGACAGGATTCTCAACCTAGATGCTATCATCACGGCGGGGGGTGGCCGCGACAGCATCTCTGCCGTGCGCGGGGCGCTGAACATAGCCCGCTGGCGCATGAAGAAGAGGCCCGCCCTGCGTGGAGGTCAGGGAGCGGTCGGGCAGGCAGGAGTTCGAGTACGAGGAGAAGAGCAGGCTCAATGAGATGGGCGAGACCTGGGAGCATCGCGAAGAGGAGCACGCGCCCAAGAAGCGGATCAAGCATGAGAGTGGCAGCAGTGGTAGCGGCGCGAGCGGGGGCAACCAGCGGCCTCCTGCGGCCGCGGCAGCTGGCGGCCAGCCTGGCGCCGAGGCGACCCCAGGCGGCCAGGCGGCGAGCGGCGCGCCTTCAGCAGGTGGCGGCGCGCCCAGCAGCGCTGGCGGGACGCCGATCAGGACGCAGTAGGGCAAGGGCGGCAAGGGCGCGAAGGGCAAGTCGGAGAAGGGCAAGGGCAAGACCGCCAAAGGCATGTGCAAGGCCAAGGCCAGCAAGACGAGCTCGCAGCAGCAGAAGTCCAGCATCAAGACAGTGACTGACACCATGAACTACTACTGCGCGACCACTACACAAGCCGAGAAACTCTTGAGGATGATCGACCGCAGCGTGGACGACTGGGGGAAGTTCGCGGCATTCACTGTGAGCCTCAAGGCGAGCCTCGACAGGCTGGTCCAGGACTATACCTCCTCCTCCTCCTCCTTTGCTCCTCCTCTTCCTCCTCCCCCTCCTCCTCCACCTCCACCTCCTCCTCCTCCGTTTGCCCCTCCTCGCCGGAGGATGCGGACAAGAGCAATTTCTTCCAGGGGGTGCTCACGACGGGCGTCGAGGCCCTGAAGGACCGATCGGAGGAGGAGGATCGGGAGGAAGAAGGAGGGAGAGGAGGAGGGGGAAGAGGAGGGGGAGGAGGAGCTCGGAGGAAGAGGAGAAGGAGGAGGAGGAGGAGGAGGAGGAGGATGGGAACCGATGAGGGGAGGACCCAACTGTTTCGGACAGCGTTCAATCCCCAAAAATCCCCAGGAGCAGGTCGACGAGGACGAGTTCGCTAAGGGCGTCGCGTCGATCTCGTTGCTGGACGAGCTGATCGATCAGGTCTTCTCGGCGAAGACCGCGCCCCACGACATGCGCAACGTTCAGATGCAGGGTTAGGATGTTGTTGAGGTAGTGCTATGTAGGCTTCGTGGGAGGAGGAGGGAGGAGCAAAGAGGAGGAGGAAGAGGTTCGCACTCGATGCAGACTCGTATTTCTAGATTTCTAGAGCGGTGAGGTAGAGATGCCGCCGCTCCTGGTGAGAGATCTTTCTGCGACAGTCGCCACGATTGTCTACATCAAACTGGACGGCCTCTTCCAAACTGTATCCCATGGGCGATCTGGGCGGGATTGAAGAGGCACCCGTGGGGTACCCGTTTGGTGCCCGTTTGGTACCCGTTTGGTACCCGTTTGGAACCAGTTTGGTACCCGTTTGGTACCCGTCTGGCACCCTCCTCGGACACGGTGTTTTATCACATATGGTGAGGGGGTACCCGTTTGGTACCCGTTCGGTGTCCGTTTGGTACCCGTCTGGCACCCGTTTGGCACCCGTCTAGCCCCCAGCATTTTTGGTTAATCTCTCCGGCAATTTCCCTCCAGCTAGCCGGCAACTGTGGTCTACAAACAGGCAACTTGGTGTGTTAAAGGCCCCTGAGCTCGGCTGGATAAGCCTGCAGAGAGCATGCAAACCCAACAAGAGCAGATTTAAAAGCTCAAACCCAGCCTCGAGAGATCCTCTCAGCGGAGCCTGGAGCCTCGCGCCCGATGGCAACTGTTACAAGGCAGCTGTGGTAAAGCAAACTTCAGCTCAAACCCAGCCTCGAGAGATCCTCTAAGCGGAGCCTCACGCCCGATGGAAACGCATATCCCCACGCCGTAGACGAGCAGACGTCGGCGAGCTCTGCAGACGTCGGTGACCTCGAGGAAGAGGAACCGATCGAGGATCGAGGTTTGGCGCTTTCGAAGTATGTGGTCTCATTTTGGAGGCCTCTCGTCACCATAGACTGGATTCGCCCTTGAAATATGATTCGAGATCATATGTCTCGATGCCCTTGGGATTTGCTGCTTCAGAGGATCGAGGCTTGGCGTGTTCGAAGTGGTCTCGTTTTTTGAGGCCCCTCGTCACCATGGACTGGATTCGCTTTCGAAATTCTGAAGGGCCAGATCAGTCTCGATGACCTTCGGATCGAGGTTTGAAATCGGCAAGCGCTGTAGTGGTGTCCACTCGAGGTTCACATGGGCTTGATCTACCCCTCGAAATTCTGCCCCGAACGCACCCGACTGGGAACGTCGATTAATCGGACGTCGTTTGGATATTTGGTGAGGTGTCGAGGTTTTACGTTTTCGGAATTGGTCTCGTTTGGAGACCTCTCGTTGCCATTGGCTGGATTCCATTTGACATTCTGGAGAACGATCCCAGGATGCGAAAAATAACAAACAACACGAAACGAACTAACACGGAAACCACAAACAATGTGAGTACAATGAGACACGGAATAATTGCACAAGAAAACGCAACATAATTCATCGTAGCCTCTGTTGGTTCGCACAAGAAATGATAGATGGCGCCTAAGAGGCGCCGAAGTCCCTCGCCAGAGCCTGTTCGGTTTGACGATAGCTCTGACTCAGATGAGCCATGGGACGCAGATGCCGATGTTGCAGCAGAAGCCCGCGATCAAGCAGGGCGTGCTCTTGCCAAGCATATGTTGCAGCTGTGCGCTCGCGGCGCACTCGATGCCACTTCATTCTGCATCGCGTGCTATCATGCTGCAGAATCGGGGTGTGAATGTTCGGACCTCGGCCTTTACGGAAGGAGGCCAGGGCTCAGCTCTGGCAATTACAAGAAGCACCTTGACGCGGTGCTTCCAACTTCTAACGTTGAGACGTGTACCTTGGTCGTTCCCCAGTGGAGGTTTGGTAGGAGAGTGCGCAGACGAATATTGCGTGCACCTTCCCGCGAAGTCCTGAATCAAGAATGCGAGATATCTCCGCCGGGGCCCATTCCCGTCGACGAGCTCAATGACTGGAGTGAGGCGTTCAACAATCACCCCAAGCGTCGCCTAGCTGACGACGCTAGGCCTGTTGTGCCGACAGCTTTATACCTGGACGGTATACGTTACACTCGGACGACTCTAGCAGGGAGGCAAGATTCTCTTACAGGGATATTTGCATATTCTTTAGCCTCTGGTCTACGACACTTGTTGGCTGTCCTTTCAAGGCGAGAGATGCGCAGATGTGGCAGCGGTGGGTATTGTACTTTGAACCCAGTGTTTTTATTTATCGAAGAGAGCTATGCCGCTGCTGCTTCTGGACGCAGGCCCGCGGTGCAATGCGACGGTTCCCCGTGGCCTGAACATTCTTGGTATGCTGAGCTATATCGCGACAGCCCAATGATGCCGTTCAGGTATTTGGTTGCGCAAATCGAAGGAGATTGGATGAACTGCACGTCCACGTTTGGCTTTGCCAGTTGAAACTCCAAGCGCAGGCCTTGCGCATTCTGTAGGTGTAGCAAAAGGACAATGCATACTTATGGCCATGTTCATCTGGATGGTCACGCGTGGGGCACGATTTAAGGTGATCAGTATGAGAGGGATTGCAATAGTTGCGAGATTAGGGTTTGGATCCGCACGGATCTTGACAGAGACGCAATCCTTCGTGGTGGGCTGAAATTTCAAAGCAAAAGCAAACAAGTGACTGGGCGAGTATTGCAATGTCGAGTGCCACGCTCCTCTCAGCTTCGGCCGCAAGATCGGCTGGATCCACCCCCTGGGTGCCTCGACACAGGTCAGTTCGAGGAGGCAACGTTGCCATTTGAAGCCTGCTTCTAGCGACGACGCTTTGATCGAAAGGGTGCTTGCTTAGATCCTGTATCGCGAAGGGTTCCAATATTCTGTGAGGCCGTCGGTATCACACCGCAATCGTCTTTAATGGTTGACGCGTTACACACGCTGTACTTGGGTGTATTTCAACGGTACGTTGCCTTTGTGACTTGGGCTTGTACACCGGAACGTGTGTATGTAATGAGTGGCAATGCAGAGGAGGTGTTTGAGTTGACACTTGCTCGGCTTTTCTTAGATCTAAAAGACTGGTACCACAGTCGGGGCATTCCGAGATCCGAACAGCTAGGGCAACTCACAAGCAAAATGGCAGGGGTGAAACAAAACACATGAGCTGGAAACAAAAGCAGCGGAGACTGGTACAATTGTGTCCTGGGCAGCTGGCGTGGCACAGAAACACGACCGCTTGAAGAGTCGTGTGCAAATGTTTGTTGCTGGGCATTGCCTCGTGGATTACATTGACACTTTAAGAAATGAGGGTCGTGCAATCTCACGGCCCACGTGCCGACAGCTCATCGAGCTCGCCGTGCGACACGTGACTTTGATGCAGGAGATGGGCGCTAACCTGGCCCCCACATCCCACCTTTTCGTTCACCTCACCCAGAGGATTTTGCGGCGTGGGGACCCACGCTCTTACTCGACGTTCCTCGACGAGTCGTTGAACAGAGTATTGCCAGAGATCGTAGCGTCAGCTAATCATAGCAGGGCCACGTGGGAATGCACGATTTTCTCACGCGTTCATTTGTTGCCGCACGTGCTGCCCCACATGGCGTTTGCGCAGTTGTGACGAGTAGAAAGACTAGATGTTGCATCCGCATCGCATCAGGCACCAATAGCACACACGCAAACAACGACAACATAAAACGAAACGGCACATCAGAGTGCAACAAGCACCGCAGCATGGCAATCGAAAAATGAGCATGCGATTGATGAAGCATATGGCGATAAGGGTCAACGCAGCAAACAACAAACGGCAAACATTAACATAGAAAGGGGGGTACGGCACTAAGTTCGCCCCCCCCTCCCCCTTCCCCATGCCGATCTGGGGTCCACCTCCGACCCGAGGGGTCGCTCTCGAGAGGCGCGCGGCTCGAACGCCGCCAGGCTTTGCAGCGCCGCCTTCCTCGCGCGCGTTTGGGATCGGTCTGAACCCTGATCCTAGTCCTCCTCCTGCTCTCCTCCTCCTTCTCCTGCTCCACCTCATGCTCCTCCTCCTCCTCGGCTTCCTCGCAATCCCTCCTCCTCCTGCTCCTCCTCCTCCTCCCCCTCCCCCTCCTCCTTCGTGTCCTCCGCGGGCCACATGCGGCGTCGCAAGCTGCCGAATTGGAAGGAGCTCGCTGCCGCGATCCCCCCAGACGCAGCGGAGCGAGAGGCAGAATTTGAGAGGATGGCCAAGGGGGGGGGGAGGAGGAGGAAGAACAGGCTGCGGCAGAGGCGGGCGAAGGCTCGAGCGATGCACCTATCAGGAGGTGGCGCGCGGACAACTAGGTTCTGCTGCCCTGGGGGTCAGGGTGTGAATAAAAAGGGGCACCGACGCGCCGGAGGTGCATCGGCAACGCCGCGGCGACCGTGATCGGACGCATCGAATCGTCGATGCATCGGCGCTGCGTCGATCGCGCATCGGCTGGCGTCGATGGCACCGAAGCGACGATGCATCGGCGATCGATCCTTCGTCGTCCGCTCGGATCTGGCTTTTATGGGGCCTGCAGGTTCGGAGCCCGAGGAGATCCATGCAGAGTCGAGCGAGTGCGAGCCCCCCGCAGCCGAAGCTCGCGAACGAAAGATGCGCAAACTCGAAGCACGTGCACAGGACATGACCTCCTAAACGACACCTGACCTCCAGAGCAATCGTGGGGCGTGGGCAAGGGGAATAGGAACGGTTCGAAATTGTCTGTGGGCCCCCGCGGGAGCATGCATATTCGATCTGGTTCCGATCGAGGAGCGAGCCGTTGAAACACATCGTTGTGAGCAGGCTCGGCGCGAGCTCGAGCCTGAACGCGAAGCCCTTCGTTCGGGGGGGAATCGCGGTTCGGGGCCGTCCCGCTGTTTTCAAGTTCGGCCCTTCCGAAGTCCGTTGCAACGAGGCTTCGGCATTGGGAGGGTCGGACTTTAAACCAGCGAGGCGATCTCATATTGCGCTTCGCCCACGAACGAAGATTCCGAGGAGCAGCGCTGGCCGTCGCAGCAGCGGGGCGAGCAAGCCTCGCGAGAAGGCAGCCCCGCGGGCCGACCCGGGATTGTAGATATTTCAAGCTTGGCGGGTCTTCTGCTAAGCCAACCAAGTGACGAAAAAGGGGTGCTTGTGCGAACTGTGTAGACAGAGACATCTGCAGAGGCCCTGACACTGGAACACCTGTATATAGAGAAGCTCGACGGCAATCCGCACACATGAAAATCGGCGTATGCGGCGGGCAACTGCATATGGGGCATCGCGTCAATCATCCTGTCCCGCTCCTCCCGTGGGTGGTGTCCCGATGATGTCCCGTTGTATCATGCGGTGTTCCGATGGCGCTCCGTGAGACCGATTGTGAGGCCCATCGCAATCGCAAGCGGTAGGCGACCACGCACTGTAACGATACCTCGCCAGATGCACACAAGAAATTTGCACCGCGAGCATGGGCTAAATGTAACGCGCTCGCGTTGGGCCGCGAGCGAACCACGCCAAATGCACATATCAGAACCACGCAAGGTGCAACCTGACATTTTGCACCGCGAATGATGATAACAACGCAAAGTGCACGCTGGAAATTTGCACCGCGAGTGATGATAACAACGCAAAATGCACGCTGGAATATTGCACCGCTGGCAACAAACATTTGCACCGTTTGGCGCTGGAGATTTACGCCGCTGGCAACGACAAATTGCACCATTTGCTGCTCCGCGCGGCCAAAAAATCGCACCGTTCAAAACCAGAGTTTGCACCGCTGGGAACCAAATTTGCACCGTGCTTCTGGCGGTGCAAATGTTTACCGGCGTTCACCCCGTGGGTTTCGCAGCAGGCCACCGAGCCTCGACCTGCTGGAGGCATTCGCATTCGACTGCCCTGCGCTGCGGGCCGTCCCGCGGCGCGCGAGGGCAGCGGCCGGGCAGGCCACGGAGGAGCTCTGCGACGCAATCCTCCGCGCCTCGGCTGGGGGCGCCGAGGAGGAACGCGCCTGGAAGCTGCTCGCGCTGCGGGGTCGCCTGCTTTTTGAAGCCCCGCTGCGGCTGGGCCCCGGGGCCGGCGGCGCGTGGCGGCGGAGACGCTGGGCCGCGCGCTGCTGGTGCGCGAGCGTTGCTCCGCGCTGCTCCGCGGCGACTGGGGGGGCGCTCCTGGAGGCGGCCCAAAACGCAGCCCGGGGGCTGGCCAAGGCGCGCCGGCAGGCCGACGGAAGGGGGCCGCGACGAACGCTCCCTGGCCGACGAGGTCATTCGCAAAGGGATGGCGGACGGAGGAGTATTCCCGGGCCGCCGCCCTGCTGCGCAGCCCTGGCCCCGCGCCTCTCACGCCCGACTCGGCGGCTCAGCTGCAGGCGCTCCTCCAGCCGCGCCCCCCCGCCGCGCTGCCCCCAGCGGCGGCGCCGCCCGCCAGGCCGCCCGCGCTCTCTCACATGGCCCTGGAGAAAACGCCGCAGGCGGCCCCCGGGGCAGCGGCGCAGCGGCTGGCGGCGGGCGCTTTGGATGCTGGCGCATTGTGCTGGCCCAGCCGACGGCCCTGGCCGCCTTCTACGGCGCGTGTGACCGGGTGGCCGGGGGGCGGGCCCCCGCCACCGCAGCCGCCGCCCTGGCCCTGGCCAAGCTCACACTGCTGCGCAAGCCAGGCGGCGGGGCCCAGCCCATCGCCGCGCCGGATATATTGCGGCGGCTGGCGGGCCGGGCGCTGGTCTCCCCTGGAAGCAGGAACTGGCTGAGGTCCTGGGGAGACAGCAGTTTGCCGTGGGCGCTGCTGCGGGCGCAGTGCTGCTGGCGCACGCGGCGAGGGCTCCGGCGGAGGCCAACCCCGACCTAGTGCTGGTGGCGCTCGACGCCAAGAACGCTCGCTGCTCCGCCCACCAGGAGGCCTGCCTCCGCGGCCTGGAGGAGGTGGCGCCGGCGCTCCTGCCCTACGCGAACCTGTTCTGCCGCCGGGGGTCTCTGTGCTACCTCTGGGACGCGGCCGGGGTTTGCCACCGCTGGCGCTCCGCCAGCGGGCCGTGCCCCCACTGGCGACCCACTGGCGCCGCTGCTCTTCGCCCGCGGGCCGCGGCCCCGCTGGCCCGCGCTCAAGGAGGCGGCTGGGCAGCAGGGGCTAAACCCAGATGACGTGCGCGTCCTTGCCTACTTGGATGATGTCGTTGTCCTGGTGCCGTCGGCGCTCGGGGGCAGGGTGCAGACGGCGGCGCAGAGGTCCCTTGGCGGCTTGGGCCTCGAGCTGGAGCCGAGGAAGACGCGGGCCTGGTCCGCCGGGGCGGCTTGCCTTCCGGGACTGGAGGAGCAGGGGCGCGCGCGGGGCCTCGCCCTCGTGGGGGCCACCCTGGGAGGGCCGCTGCCCCCCTGAGGCTTACCCGGACAAGAGCGACGCGCGCCGGGTGGGCCTCGGCGGGGGGGGCAACGCGGCGGAGCGCTGCGCGAGGACGGCGGAGCGAGCGGCCGGGCTATTGGCCAAGCTAGCGGAGTTCCTGGCGACGGCCTCGCCGCACCTGCCGGCGCGGCAGACCGCCTCCTCCGCGCCCGCGCGCCAGCGACCTCGGCGGCGCCGCCGCCGGGCCCACGACGGCTTACACAGTGCTGGCGCGCTTGGACCCGCTATCAGAGCCGCGGCAGGCCCAGTGCCGGCTGCCGCTGCGCGTCGGCGGGCGCGGCTTCCGCAGCCAGACGCAGCTGGCGCCGGCGGCGTGGGCTGGCTCCTGGGCGCAGAACCCGAGCGGAGTGAGGGAACGCGCGGGGCTCGCCTGCCTGGCAGACCTCGAGACTTGCCCCCTGCCCCTCGCTCGCGCTTGCCGCGCCGCGCTGGCCGGGCTCGCGCGCAGCTGCCGCCGCCGCCGCCTCGCTCGGGCGCAGAGCCGGCCGCGCTTCCCGCCTGGCGGACGCTGGCCGAGACGCCGCAGCGAAAGCTCCAGAAGGCCCTCACAGCAGGGATCGGCGAGACAAATTTCGACACCTTGCTGGGGGCCTTGTTTCGCTCCTTCGGCGGGCCGCGCGCGGGCGCCTGGCAGACGGTCTCGCCGGGCCTGGGCGCCCAGCGGCTAGAGGACGCCGGCCACTGCAGCGCGGCCCGCGCGCTGCGGCCAGGCCGCTGCCCACCCCGGCGCGACCCGCGCGCGGACAGGGGGGCGCGCTGGGCAGCACTGCGGCGAGCCGCTCGGCGACCGGGCGCACCGCGCCTGGCGCTGCGCCCGCGGAGGCGGCCTTGAAGCGCGCAGCTGGTACTTGGAGCGCGCCTGGGGCCGCATTCACGCGGGGTGCGGCTTTCGGGTGGAGCACCAGACGCACGTCCCAGCTGGGGACCGCTGGCGCTGGCACTGCGGGACCTGCGACGCAGGCGGCCACGCGCCGGACCGGCCGGCGGCGCCCCGCGGCAACTGCGGTGCTGCGCTGCAGGCGGAGCGGGAGGAGGCAATCCTCGACCTCGAGGTCCAGCGGGCGGACATGCCCCAGCTGTTCCTCGACTTCACCGTGCGCTACTGCGTGCCGGGTGACGAGCGCGCCCTTGCCGCCGCTGCAGGGCGCGACGGCGCGGTGAACGCCGAGACCGAAGGCGACAAACGCCGGCGCTACCCGCCAGGCCGCGCGCCGTGGGGCATGCCGCCCCTCGCCCTGGAGACGGGCGGCCGGCGCGGGCGCGCCGCCCTCCAGCACCTCCTGGAGCTCGCCCGCGGGGAGGCGGCGCTCCTGGGCGAGGAAGCAGCGCCGGCCGCCGCGAGCGCTCTGGCGAGCCGCTGGGGCCGGGAGCTCAGCGCGGCCCTCCACAGGGCCACCGCCCGGCAGCTCCGCGCCGCCCTCGGCGCCGACGGCGTCGGCAGGGCGGCCGAGCTGCGTGCGGCCAGAGCGGCGCAACTGCGCCGAAGCTGGACTGGAAGCTGGCCGGGGGGCGCTGGGCGGTGGCCGGGCTGCTCGCGGTCGACTACAAGTTCAGAGCGGTGTGGCGCGTGCAGACCGTGCTCATTCGGCCAGGAGTAGAAGGTGCAAGGACATGGAGGATGAGAAAATTTCCAGAACAAGGGCGAGGAGGAAGGGGAGGAGGAGGAGGAGGAGGAGGAGGAGGAGGAGGAGGAGGAGGAGGAGGAGGAGGCGGAAGAGGAAGAGGAGGAGGAGGAGGAGGAGGAGGAGGAGGAGGAGGAGGAGGAGGACGAGAAAAAGGAGGAGGAGGAGGAGGAGGAGGAGGAGGAGGAGGAGGAGGAGGAGGAGGAGCGAACGGGACCAGGACCAGGATCAGGAGCAGGGCCGCAGCGGCAGGTCGAGATGGAGGAGGAGGGAGCAGGACGGACGAGAGGGAGGCGGCGCAGGAGGAGCAGGAGTGCCCTTCAGGGCCGCGACCGAGTAGGCCGCAGTAGGCGCGCCCTGCGGCGCATCCCGCGGCACCCCCCGCCCAGCCAGCGGTGGGCCACGCAGGGGGATCGGGCGTTGCGTAACGGATGGGCGAAGCATGGAGGGGTCAAGAAAGGTGCACTTCGCGTGCACTTTAGCGGCCCTGAGGGGCCCCCTGGGGCCCACGATGCGCACGAAAGGTACGCGTTTTTGCGCTCCCCAGGTTATCGTTCCCCACCATCGCTTCCCAAAGTCTCCCAAATGGGGTCGGAGTAGATGGTGCTGGAGGATCGCGCCGCGTCGGTGATGTATCGCCGATGCGGTACGATGCGCGGCCCAATTCTCTCCACGCCGACTGCGCCGATGCATCGCTAGAGTTGGCGATGCACCACCGATGCGTCGGCGCTGCGTGGGGGGTGCATCCGCGATGTATTGGCGATCCTCCAACCCCATTCATGAGGACAGCACAACCCACCCCCACCCCCCAGCCGTGACCCTCGCTCCCGGCCTGGTGATCCAGGGGGTCTTGGCTGGGGGTGAAGGAGGGTGGTCGTTGGCCCCCAGAGCCCCCCACAAGCATACCTGGCTCCGGAATCACCAGGTCGAGAGTGGGGGTTCTGGCTGGGGCTGGGGGGTGGTTCGGACCACGCCATGCCCCATTTTTGGCGGCGCGCACAAGGGGGTGGCACGAGGTGGGTGGCCTTCTAAAAGGGCGGCGCGCTTCTTAGAAGGCAGGGGCCTTCTTAGAAGGGTAGAAGGGCCTGCAGGCTTCCAAGAAGGCTTTTCTGAAGCCGGAAGGGCTTCTAAGAAGGAAGGCCCGTGCCTTCTTAGAAGCCGCCCACCTTCTCATAAGGCCGCCCCCCTCGCGCAACCCGGTTGTGCGCGCCGCCGGCAGTTTCGACCCATTCCTGGGGACTGGCTTTTCATCCTGAGTCGTTTCCTGACGGTCCCAAGGCCCGGCGAGGGCCTCCAGAGGCCGAGGATGGCGACACACCTCCGTCTTGATGTTTTTATTGCGTCGGATCTCTGGGTCGGACCCCATGTGGGAGGCGTCCAATCCGAGGCGGGAGTTTATACATAAACCGCCGCCCGCCTGGGGGACCCATGATCAGGGACTTCGGCTGGCGGTAGCTACAGTCCACCCGCATGGTAAG
>CAUYUJ010022083.1:0-7500 GCA_963575745.1 Prorocentrum cordatum | reverse complement strand
GCGGGCGGGGGGCCTTCGGGCCGCCTCCTCGCTCCGCCTCCTGGGGCCGCCTCCTCGATCGTCCTCGATCCGCCGCCTCGATCTGCCTCATCGATCCCCCTCCTTCTCGATCCTCCTCGCAGGAGCGCTCTCCTCCTCGAGCATCCTTCTCGATTCCCCCTCCTCGATCCCCCGTGGGGATCCTGCTCCTCCTGCTCCTCCTGCTCCTCCTGCTCCACCTCCTTCTCCTCCTGCGCGTTCGCCCCACAAGCTCCGACTGTCCCACGACTAATCAACCCGCTCAGAAAATAATGGGAATTCGGGGCCACTCGGGCGCACCCCTGTCGAGGATTGGCGCCCCCCATCGTACATCCCCGAGTGGTGCCCCAACTTTTTGGTCCGCTCGAGACACCCATGACGTGGGGGCGGGCGCTGTTCGTGACGAAGTGTGAGGAGCGGTGGGAACTCGCCCTCCTCCTCCTCATCCTCCTCCTCCTCCTCCTCCTCCTCCTCCTCCTCAATCTCCCTTACAAATACATCCTCCCTGTCGCAGCCCGAAACGTATCAGTAGGGCGGGCTGGGCGTTTCGCCCGAGACCTCCTCGCCATTTAGGAGCCGCAGGCGTGGTTTCTGCAAGAGCTTCACCGATGGAAGGCGGGCGGTTTTCAAAATGCGGGTCTCGCCGTGGTGCCGCCGCACATTCGTCTTTGAACTCTTGCAGGAGTCTCAAAGATGGAGGGCAGGCCGTTCTCAAGATGTGGCTCTCGCCTCCGCGCCGCGCGCATTCGACTTGATTACAAGTTTGCAGCAGGTTCACGGATGGGGGGGCGGCTCCTTTTCAACATGTGGTTCTCGCCTTTGCGCCGCGCGCATTCGTTTTGACAGGCTACAGCAGTTTCAAGGTTTCTTAAAGTTGACGTCCCAGAAGTGGTGTTTTGGCTTAGGATTGCCAGGGCGCGACTGCACGTTGATTCGCGGTACCGACGTCCTATAAATGGTGTCCTGGCACGACTTAGGATCGTCAGATCGCCACATGAAAATTGATCCGCGGCGTTGAAGTTCCAGCAATGTGTTTCGGCACGGTTGATCTTTTTCACACAGTTGTCCTCTAACGGGGCTCATCCCGCAGTTCCGAGAGCTCTTTACAGGAGCTTGTGAGGGAATTTGGAGGAAGGGTTTATTGCGACATCGTTGATCAATTGTTTGTTTGCATTGGTCCTCTTCATCCTCTTCTCTGTCCTCCTCCTCCTCCTCCTCCTCGTCCTCCTCCTCTTCCTCCTCTCCAACCCGTTTTACATATGAACAACTCCTCCATGTCGCACCCCGAGACGTATAGGTAGGGCGGGTCGGGCATTTCGCCAGACATTACCTCACGATGAATGGTCATTTAGCTTAACTTGGCAACGACTTCACGAATGTTGGGCGGGCCGTTTTCAAAGCGCTGCGCGCATTCGTCTTACAAGCTTGCAAAAGCTTCGCAGACGGGGGATGGTCGTTTTCAAATTGTGGGTCTCGCCTCAGTGCCGCTCACACTCATTTTAAACAAATGCAGGAGCTTCACGGATGGAGGGCGGGCCGTTTTCAGAATGTGGCTCTCGCTTTTGCGCTGCGCGCTTTCGTTTTACAAGTTTGCAAAAGCTTCGCGGATGGATGGGGGTGTCGTTTTCACAATGTGGATCTCGCGTCGGTGCCGCTCACGTTCTTCTTAAACGAACGCAGGAGTTTTACGCATGGAGGGCGGATGGTTTTCAACATGTGGCTCTCGTTTTTGCCCCGCGCACATTCGTCTTCACAGTTTGCAGGAGCTTCACGGATGGAGGGCGGTTCCTTCTCAACATGCGGCTCGCCCATTCGCTCTAGGCACATTCGTCCTCAAAGCTTGCCAGAGCTTCACGGATGGAGGGCGGTTCCTTTTCTAATGGTGGTTCTCGTCTTAACGCCGCGCGCATTCGTCTTAAACATTCGCAAGAGCTTCGCGGATGGAGGGCGTGGTTTTCAAAATTCGGTTTATCATTGCTTTAGCGTTGCGCGCATTCCTTTGCAAACGCCGCGCACAATCGTCTTCGAAGTTTAGAAGAGGCTGACGGATTCTCATGGTTGCTAAACCAGGAATGGTTTTCCGGCACGAACATGGGATTGTCAGGGCTCGGATCGTAAAGTTGATTCGTGGCGTAGAAATCCGAGGAGTGGTGTTTTCTCACGGTTGCGGATTCTCAAACGGTTGTCTTTCAATGGGACCTTTCCAGCAGTGAACATGATTCTTTGTAGGGACCTATGAAGAGGGTTTGGGTTGATGCGTCTCGGGTTTGCATGGTCCTCCTCCTCCTCGTCTTGCTGCTGCTGCTGCTGCTGCAGCTCCTTCTTCTCCACCTCCTCCTCTTTCTCCTTTTCCTTCTCCTCCTCTTCCTCCTCCTCCCCCTCGGGGGGGGAGCATCAACAGAGGAAGGTGACAATAGCAACAAACACCTCACAAGGCAAGTCTTTGAGTGTGATGAGACCTCGCCCTGGGATCGACCTAAGACCCTCGTAGATGAACCAGAGAACAGCACAAACATAACTTGTCGGAGGTCCACGCGGATTTCTTGGATCGGCGCTGGACCCCCTTTGGGCAGCCCCTGGCGCCGCCCCTGGCGCGCTCCGCCAGGTTCCAGAGGAGGAGGAGGATGAGAAGGAGGAGGAGGAGGAGGAGGAGGAGAAGGAGGAGGAGGAGGAGGAGGAGGACGAGGAGGAGGAGGAGGATGAGGTGGAAGTGGAGGAGGATGACAATAATAATAATCATAATAATCAGGAGGATGAGGAGGAGGAGGAGGAGGAGGATAATTATAACAATACTAATAGTAATAAGCGTAGTATTATCAGTAATACTAATAATACTAATACGAGTCATAACACTAATACTAATCATATCACTACTATTACGAGTACTAGATTTTTTTCAGAAAGCTAATCTTGATAATAAGAATAGTAGTGGCATTCGTAATATGAATCATCACAATCAAACCACAATATGAGTATTAATAACAATTAGTAGTAATACTGGCAATGATAGTATTGAAATTAATAATACTACTCATTCGAATAGCAATCGTAATTTCATTACTGCTACTCACAACACTACTAGTAGTACTACTACTCAGAATCATATTATTAGTAATACCAATGCTAAGAACAATACTAACAACAGTGCGAATATCAATAATAACACTAATGCTATTAATACTACTAATACCAATACTATTAGTACTAATATTACCAATGCTAGTAGTAATAGGGACAATGCTACCAATCAGCTTACTAGTAACGATAATACTGATACTATTAACGATAGTAATGATATTAACACCAATATTAATAGTAATGATAATAATGCGAACAATCCTAATAATCATCATTCGCATGATGCCCGGAAAAAATCCCCAATCAGAATCGTTTTAGGGCTATGGGGCTCTAGGGTTATGAGGCTATAGGGCTATAAGGTTCTGGGGCTATAGGGCTTTAGGGCTATATATAGGGCTACGGGGCTATAGGACTATAGGGCTATAGACATATCGGGCTATCAGATTATATGGCTATAAGGCTATAGAGATATCGGGCTATAGGGCTATAGGGCTATAGGGCTATAGGGCTATAGGGCTACAGGGCTACATGGCTATAGGGCTATAGGGCTACAGGGCTGTAAGGCTATAGGGTTATAGGGCTACCGGGCACCCCGGCACCCGGGCGCCCGGGCACCCGGGCACCCCCAGGCACGCCCGGGCACCCGGGCACACGGGCACCCGGGCACGACGTGCCGGCGCTGCGGGAGAGAGCGCGTTGTGGGGCGGAGCGGCCGCCCAGCTGGCCCACGCGCGGGGCGCGCGCGCGCAGGCCGGCCGAGCCTGCGGCTCTTGCGCGGCCACTCCGCTCGACGGGGCCGCGCGCGGGAGCCAAAAAGGGGGCGGGAGGAGGAGGAGGAGGAGGAGGAGGAGGAGGAGGAGGAGGAGGAGGAGGAGGAGGAGGAGGAGGAGGAGGAGGAGGAGGAGGAGGAGGGGAGGAGGAGGAGGAGGAGGAGGAGGAGGAGGAGGAGGAGGAGCAGGGGGAGCAGGAGGAGGAGGAGGAAGAGGAGGATCGAAGGAGGAGGATCGGAGAAACAAAATGTACCCATACCGCTACCTCTTCCTCGTGTTCCCCTTTCTTGGACCTCTTGGGAGGCTCTCGTCGCCACTGCTGGATTCGCCTCCAAATCCGTTTTAGAGCGCACCCTGGGAGAGGTCAAGGGAGTAACGGTATCGGTATCTGTGGGTTTCCTCAGGATGATGATGATGATGATGATGATGATGATGATGATGATGCTGCTGCTGCTGCTGCTGATGATGATGATGATGATGATGATGATGATGATGATGATGATGATGATGATGATGATGATGATGATGATGATGATGATGATGATGATGATGCTGATGATGATGATGATGATGATGATGATGATGATGATGATGATGATGAGGAGGAGGAGGAGGAGGAGGAGGAGGAGGAGGTGGAGGAAGAGTGTAAACCCAAGACTCATCAACGTTGCTGTAACAATCCATCCCTTCAAATTCCCTCTTTAGGATCCTCATTCCCGTTCTTTAGATTCTAGATCTGCCAGGGATGAGGGTGGTACAGTAGCCCGACCCGCCTATGAGTGATTCGTAACGAAAAGGGATGGAGGAGGAGAAAGAGGAGAAAGAGGAGGAGAAGGCGGAGGAGAGGAGGAGGAGGAGGAGACAGGAGGACGAGGAGGGGGAAGAGGAGGAGGAGGAAGAGGCGGAGGATGAAGAGGAGGAGGAGGAGGAAAAGGAGGAGGAGGAGGAACAAGAAAAATGGGCGGGGGATCGTGGCCTTGGTCTCCAGGCGGCCTTTGGTCTCCAGGCGGCTCTATGGTGGGATCATGGCCTTGGTCTCCAGGCGGCTCTATGGTGGCTACCAGGACAGACCTCCGCACGGCCATTGAACGGGGTCAGTGGGGGACCTAAGGTTTGGATTTCCTGGCAGGCTACTATCCGAGTCGCCCAGATAGTAGCAGTGACCAGCGGTCGCGCACCCGACCAGGTCTCTCAACCTTTCAGCCTGGTCCGCCGTCTTTGGCGGCCAGCGATGGCCACGCGTGGGGGACGCTCCCTAGCGGAGGGGAGTTTCCACCAGGTTCGCCCGACGCCCCGCAGGGCTGCGCTGCCGTGCCCGCACCGCACGCGGCGGACACTCTCACGCCGCCGCCTGCCAGGGGCTGGCCCGCCCCTGTTTCGCATGTCAGGCGCGCGCTGGGCTGCCCAGCATCCAGGGCCGCCCGCTCGGGGCTGCCCAACCTGCCTTGAGCCAAAGCTGCACTCGGATCGCCCCAAGTCAACGCGGGAACTATTCGGAGGTGGATAGACCTCCTACCCTGACACGTCGATTAAGGAATTGGCCGTTTTCGGTTCGCGAGAGGGCGTCGCGGCCGTCATTTTTGCGGGTCCAGGTCCGTCGGTTTCGGTCCCAGGCAGTTTTCACTAAGGGGAAGTTTACTAAAGGGAGGTTTGTCCACCGCCGAACTATGGTACCCGGGAGACACGAGGCTCGGGCAGGAGCAGGTGGGGGAGACCCCCCAGTCCCAAGATCGATCGGCAGGCCACAGGCGATCCGATCGCGATCCGGGGGGGGTAGCCTGGGTGCCAGTCCCCTCGATCATCCAGGTCCATGGGCACGTCTGTGGGACGGTCCTGACCGTCCCAGGGCGAGTCGACGCTCTGGCAGGGGCTGCTCAGATCTCCGAGGGAAGTATCAGCCTGTTCAAGTCCCGACTCTCCCCTCCCTGTACGTGACCTGCGCGCATCTGACCCAGGGCGATCCAGTTCCCCAACGCGCGTCGGCTGTAGATCCATACCAACCCAGGCTACGTCACTACGGCATGAGGTATCTGGGCTTCGTGCGGCGAGTTCCAGCCCCGTTCGCATCTCCGACGCCAGTGGCGCCAGGTGCCAGGTAGACAGCATCAGCCCCCTGGGCAATGGCGCAGCCTGAGTTGGCCAGGCCAGTCGCCGTGAACGCCTGCGTGTAGACGGAATTGGGGTCCCTGTCTCCAGCGGGCTCCATCCCAGACCACTCCAGCGGGGCTCCATCCCCAGACTCCCAGGTGCGCAGCCAGATTCCGCGCATGCTGGTGGGGATACCTCCATCGGGGCTGGCAGAGTTTCGTCGCGACCTGGGTGAGCCGCGCCGAGTTCCACCAGGCCCGAGGGAAGGCTAGGGTCAAGTCCGTCCGCGTCGGGGCCAGCGGGATGGCTGGAAGGTCTATCATCAAGGTCTATGCCTTGTTGTCTGTCGTCCGCCCCACTCATCTCTCGCCGACACCAGGTCCAGGTATGCGACTAGCTGCCGCGTTTACTGGTGGAAGGTGGCCGTCCCGCGCCTGCGGTGCGGCAATGCGGCTTGGGTTAGCCACAGTGCCCGCCAGCAGACCTGGAGATGCCTCTGAAAGACCTTCGGCGTTGGGGGGGGATCGCCAGCAGGCCTGCTTCCCAGGTCCCCATCTGTGTCGCGACTGGACGCACCGACCTCTGGTGTCATAGGCGGGTGAGACGGGCCCGATCCGGTGCCCACACAAATCACCACACCAGAGTTGCGACTAACTGCCGCTCTTGCTGGTGAAACGGACTCCGCCAGAAGCTGCGGGCACGCAGCGTGACCTGGGTTAGTCACGCCACGCCCCGACATGTCTGGTTCGCCGAGATGCAGGAGTCCATGAGTCTCGCCAGAGGCCCCGCGCACCGCCACCCCCTCTGGGGGGCCTTCATCACTCTCCGCATATCTGGGTCTAGACGTGCGACCAACTGCCACGCTTGCCAGTGGAGAGAGGCCCTCCAGGCCCTGTGGGCAGGCAGCGTGACCTGGGTCAGTCACGGCGTGCTCCAACCAGTCCGGGGGTGGGGCAAGACCAGATCCGCCGACGTCGGGGAGGTGTTGAACGCCGATGGGCCTGCTGTCCAGGTATCTGGCGGGCGCACGGCCCACCCCGCGCCATCGAGAGCGCTCCGCCCCTCCACACTCGCTCGATCCAGGCATGCGACTGCTGCAACTGCCGCGCCTGCCGGTGGACAGGGGTCGCCTGAGCCCCCCGCTGCCCGGGCGCAGCCTGGGTCGACTGCACCCAGCCGTGGGAGGGAGGGAGGGGGCGGATGGCAGGGGCCGGTTTCGTCGTCCAGGTTCGGCAGGGCCCTCCGAGTAGTCCTCGCGTGGCCGGGGGGGGTGCCTGCAAGGGCGCCCCCCGCCCCCTCCCCTGGGGGTGGTCATCGCCTCTTCTGGAGCACCAGGTATGCGACTGGCTGCCGCGCATTCTCGCAGGCCTAGAGGTTGACACCAACACCAATATCGGCGGTGTGCCTCCACCGGGGCAAGAAGATCCCGATCTCGGTGACCGTGGTAATATTCTGGCGTCCAAGGTGACCTAGATATTACCACCAACACCGAAATCGAGGAGCATCTTCCCCAGGCCTCCAACATTCTGGTGGATCAGATGCCGCC
>CAUYUJ010022082.1:686300-693484 GCA_963575745.1 Prorocentrum cordatum | reverse complement strand
CCAGGAGGTCCCCGAGAGGTCCCAAAGAAGTCCCCAAGAGGTCCCCAAGAGGTCCCCAAGAGGTCTCCAAGAGACCCCCGACAGGCTCCCCCGAGGCACCCGAGACGCTCCATGGGGGCCCCAGAACCACCAAGAGTCCTTTTAGACCCTAGACGCCCCAAAGGTACTCCAATCAGATCCCCAGAGACATCCGAAGCGATTCCGAGAGGTATCCGAGAATCCTCGGGTCTTTCTGCTCGCCCTCCTAATTATCGTCCTCGTCCTCCTCGTCCTCCTCGTCCTCCTCCTCTTCCTCCTCCATCTCCTCCTTTCCCTCCTCTTCCTGCTCCTGCTCCTGCTCCTGCTCCTGCTCCTGCTCCTCCTCCTCCTCCTCCTCCTCCCTCCCTTCCCCCTCCTTGCCCTCCTCCTCCGATTACTCATCCGTCCTCCCCCTTTCAGGTCATTGATAGCTTATCCAGCCCGTTCTTCAACTGCAGGCTGCTCCACATCCCTGATCAAGGCAGTTCGCCCAGGCATCGCTTCTGGATGGGCTGGTGGCCCATCGGTCGCGGACGACCTTCGGCGGTATCCCGTCGGTCATCTCGGCGGTCTTCGGCGGCTTCCCGCGCTCCTCGGCGTGAAGGCTGGACGTTTGCGTCTAACAAAGGGTCCATGCAGAGGCCTCCCAGATGAGGTTCGAGTAGATGGGGTTGGAGGATCGCGCCGCATCACCAATGCATCGCCGATGTATCAGGGATGCATCGTCGATGCATCAGCGACGTCGGTTTGGGGGAAGCACGCGCTCCACATCGAGCCGCATCGTCGATGCATCGGCGATGCGGCGCGATCCTCCGACCCCATATATTCGGACCCCATTTGGGAGGCCTAGAGTTTGACATGGGGTCCATGATCCAACACCTAAAACTGTGGGTGCCACGACAATGGACACCCTAACAGTCCTATCATCGAGTTTAGGATGTGTGTAAAATGTAGGAAAAATGGTATAAACATGTTTTAAGCATGGTTATTACATGTTTAAAACATGTTTAACACACGTTTTAGACACCTAGAAATTATTTGGCAGCATGTTTCCTCTCCATTGACTGTCCTCCGCAGACGTAAAACATGCCCCCCCCCGGCCCGAACATATCCGTACCCACCGCCAACCCCTTTGTCGATGTGCCGCCGAGGAGTCTGCCGTCCCTCCTGAGGGGGGCGCCCAGGCGCAGCACAACGTCCTGGACCCAGGGGACGCGCCAGGAACGGGAGCGCAAGACACGAGCCAGCGACTGCCATGATACGGGCAGCAGCGTTGGCAACATTGGCACTGACCTACACGTCGTTCATTTCTAATCGAACTCATTTCAGGTTGTGCTCGTCTCTAATTGTTCCTGGCCCCCTAGTGGCCAGTAAGAGGCCCAGGATAGAACACTTGGAAATGAAAGGCTCTTGCCCCCCCCAGAAAATCAGAGAACTTTCGAATAACTTGGAATGATAAAAAAACGGGGGAGGGAAATTGTTCGAGGCGAGCGAGCGGCCGAGCTACCACAACCCACCATCTCCCGGACGTCCATTCCCAATGCCTTCTCACCTCCTGTGCGCACATGTTCCGTAACATGGTCCTGGATTTAGGTCGCGCATGTCCTCCTGGTGACGGATGTGGGGCGGCGAAGGCAGAACAAACCAACAAAAACTCAAACATCCGCTCCCCGTCGCTCGGACGTCCATTTAGTGTGTTTTGTTTTCTGTGTCGTGCGTGGTTGTTTCGCAGGATGATCCAGGATGCTCCTTTATAATCCCCGCTGAGATAAAGTGCACACGTCCGAGCGATCCCAGGTCCGTTAAAATAATTCAAACATCGTCCCCAGACTGTGCTTTAATGTTTGTTGAATACTCCTCCCGTAGGGGGACAGACCCGACTCGATCCTAGATGCTCCTCGGTGGTCCTCGCGCCACGAGAAGACGCACGTGCCCGAGCGGTGCCACGACAGCTGCATCAGCGGCAAGGACTACAGCACGCAAGCGCCAGACAAGGATACAGCGGTGGACAAACCTCCCTTTAGTAAACCTCCCCTTAGTGAGAACGGCCTGGGACCGAAACCGACGGACCTGGACCCGCAAAAATGACGGCCGCGACGCCCTCTCGCGAACCGAAAACGGCCAATTCCTTAATCGACGTGTCAGGGTAGGAGGTCTATCCACCTCCGAAGGATACAGTGGAGGCCCGACCACCAGAAACCTTCCACAAGAAACCCAATCCTGAGACCCCAGGGCGTCCATGGACTCTTGCTGTGGGAACGGTGCGCTTCCTACCGCAGAGCCATCGGAACCCAAGACACCCAGGGCACCGTGGGGGCAAGCAGGGTGTTTCTTTGCATGGGCCTCCACTGTGTATATGTTCCGCACTATGATCCAAGATGCTCCTCGGTGGGCCTTGCGCCACGAGAAGACGCACACGTCGGAGCGATGCCAAGACAGTTGCACCAGCGGCGAGGACTACAGCACGCAAGCTCCAGACAAGGTCAAGGAAGGGCAAGCGCCACGACGATAACACCACAGAAAGGGCCGGCCGCGGCACGGATATCGCCGCCGCTCGCGGAAGCGCGGCCCGCCTCGATGGGCCCGATGCGGGCGCACGAATTGCCAGGCACGGGGACAATGAGGTTCTTGTCCTTCGCCAGCTTCTCCTCCTGGCAGGAGCTTGTTTTTCTTTAGATCCAGGCAAGTTTACTTGCATAGCGTTCGCCCCCCCCGCCCTTCTCCCCCCTCGCCCCTCTTCAATCGAACACGAGCGTGCAAGTGCCTTTCGACTTGCGTAATTCCCGCATGTCATGTTGTTTTCGGCTTGCTTCAAGCTCAGGCCCCCCCCGTCCATGCAAGTTAAATTGCCCGAATCCCCGACAAAAAACAGGCTCCAGGGGAAGCAATATTCGAGGCTCGGTCGAGCGAGGCCGACTACGAAGCGTGATCATATGCTCGCTCCAGTGGGCGTCCTGGGGCCATCGCTGCCACCGAACTGGTGCTGCTACCGAGCGACGTGGTGCGACCGACCAGCAGGCGCGGGCCAGCGACCAGAACCTCGGCAAACGTCCCTGCCGACGGACACGGGTCCATTCTTTGCCAACGCACACACGCAAACACACACACACACCAACACACACACACACACACACTCACGCACGCTCTCTGTCTCTGTCTCTCTGTCTATGTATCTCTCTCTGTCTACCAGCCTCTGTCTGTATGTGTCTGTCTCACTCTCGCTGTACATCGTTTTGTTGTTTCGATTGCTCTCTCTCTCTCTCTTCCACAGGGTAAGGGCTCACGCGGTGCGCACAGTCCAAAGAGACTAACCTCCCCTCCGAAGAAGCGACAAGGAACAGATACCACTGCTCTCCGGACCTCTCCCAGGGTGCGTTCTGACCAGAATTCCGAGGCGAATCTAGCGGTGGTGACGATGGCCTCCCGGGAGGCCCAAAATGGAAAAACGGGGCGTGGGT
Source organism: Prorocentrum cordatum (assembly GCA_963575745.1). Lineage (NCBI taxonomy): Eukaryota > Dinophyceae > Prorocentrales > Prorocentraceae > Prorocentrum > Prorocentrum cordatum. The sequence continues at coordinate 690,008 of CAUYUJ010022082.1, read as the reverse complement.
GGCAGTATCGGTTGCGTTTCCTCCTCTGACACTCGCCCCCACCTCCCGCGCGCCTGTCACGGACAAGACGGGCCCGGCCACCCCGAAGCTCCTCCCCACGAAGCACGCAGTCGGTGGTTCAAAGATGGGGTCCAGAGGGATGGGGCCCTAAGGATGGGAAGGGGTCCAAGAGAGTAAACTTACACACTGTTTCAAGCACCTCGCGCCCTTAGGACCCCATCCCTCAGGACCCTATCTTTGGACCACAGACGCAGGGCGCCGACGCCCAGACCCTCCGGCGAGCGGCGGCGGAACCCACGCGGGAATCGAGGCACGGGCAGGAGCGAGCAGGCGATCCCGTATTACTCTCAGCTTCCGCTGCTTCGCCAACTGGGAAGCTCTACGAGTCAGTTGCAGCGTGTTCCAGCAAGCGTTTTCCTACTCGTTCCCAATCTGCTTAGGTCGGCCGTGTCCGCCTACAGGCGGGCTTTGGACCAAAAATTTAGACATGGTCAAAAAATACTTACAATATGATTGAAGGATACTCGGAACATCGTTCCCATCCGATTATTTGACTATTTTTGACTATTCCTCCTGTAGAGGGACACGCCTGCCTTAGCAACACGCGTGCCCGAAGCCTTGCCGCAGGTCCCTCGCGGCTCCCTCGCAGCCAGCACTACACGCCTAGGCGTCCTGGAGGGGGCCGCAGCGTGGCCACCCCGAGATCCGACGCTCCCCCCAGATCGCAGAACGTCACGTCCAGAGCCCCATGCATGAGTACCCATCGGTCGGAAGAAGTAGGTAGAACCATGAGGTAGAAAGGCGTTAAAAATAGGTTGGGTGTCACTCGATCATTGAAGTCGCATGGCGCCTAAAAAAGATTGGAACCTGGGAATCCCACAATACCTACTTTCAACGGCCGATATGCATTTAAGACGCAGCGAGCACGAGAATAACTTCGGGTGAGGGTGAGGATGCATGGAGAACCTCTGAGATCCCGCGGCTCCGGAGCACGTCTCGGGCGCCGCGGCCTTCTCAGAGCCTTCCGGAGCGCTCTGAGAGCGTTCCGGCACGCTCTCGCACGGATTTGAACCTGTTTTGTGGACTCGGGCAAGTTTACTTGCATGGACGGAGGGGGGCCTGAGCCCGAAGCAAACCGAAAACAACTCGACATGCGGAAACCACGCAAGTCGAAAGGCACTTGCACGCTCGTCTTCGATGGAAGAGGGGCGAGGGGTGGTGGGAGGGCGAACGCCGTGAAATAGACTTGCCTGAATCTAGAGAACGAAGAGGAGGAGGAGAAGGAGGAGGAGGAGGAGGGACGTTCTTGTCCTGGCACATGCCCGTGGGCGCCAGGCGGGCGTGCCCGCCCCCCACAAAAAACGCCGAACTCCGCGCACAGGGCCAGACACCTCCGCCGTCGGACCATGCCCCCGCCCCCGCTCACGCCCGACGACCAGGGGGGGGGGGGGCGATTCGGGAAACCCTGAACCCAAAAACGGTTTCATCTGTTGGGTGCAAATATCTTACTTCCGCCGCCTTCCGCCGAGCTTCCGCCAGCTTCCGCCGCTATATGAGGGGGGAGGGAGAAAGTAGAGGAACGAACAATGACATAAACATGAAAAAAAGGTTGGACCCCCCTCACGGCGCATCCGGCGCCGCCCCTGGCGCGCTCCGCGCGCCAGGGAGGAGGGGTCCAGCGCGGATTTAAGAAATCCGCGGACCTCCGAGTTTTCATGGTTATGTCATCTGTCGTTTCCCGAGACATGTGCTCTCTTCGGGACCTGAGGGCCCCCTTCTGGGCCTCAAGGGGCTTCTTTAGGGCCCCTAGAGGGCCTCTTTTCGGCAGCCCTTGCTCGAGGAGGAGGAGGAGGAGGAGGAGGAGGAGGAGGAGGAGGAGGAGGAGAAGGAGAAGGGGGAGGAGGGGGAGGAGGAGAAGGAGGAGGGGGCAATGGATAAGATCTGGGCCCCCACGGCCGCGCCTTTGTTCTCCAGACCCTGCCGCGCCTGGCGCTCCCAGGATGGCTGGCAGCAGCAGAGGTACGGATCGAGCGTCGCTCGCCGAGGGGGGGAGGAGGGCGGCTCGGGGAGGAGACGTGGACCTGAGCGACGACCACAAGCTGAGTCTAACGACGCGAGATGGCAGAGCGACCTCACGCGGTGGCTGACGCGGGCCGCCAGCGCGGCACGCGACGCTAGGAGCCAGGGCGCTCACGCGCGACCTTCGCGTGGTGAAAGTATTACCCCTGCCCTTGTCCAGGGTTGCTTGTCGCCCACCGCGGGTAAGGTTGTCTTACACTACGACGGCAAAGCCGCTTCATCAACATTGCGGCCGAACTCTTGCAGTGCGACATCGTTTCACCCAAGAGGCACTGCATTGGCGCGCGCGTTGCAAACAACTGACAAACCAATTTGGCCAAAGAACTCGTCCTCCTAACTTTGGAACAGTTACCGCACAGGCGAGGAAAACATAACATGAGCGACCAGGCTAATCCAACGGGGGGAGATCAGCCCGCGCAGCAACCTTCCAGAGGAAAGCCGCCGAGATGGGGACCTCCCAGATCGTCTGAACTCACCCCCGAACTGATGTGCCCCCAACGGTTTGGGGATATCTTGTTCAGACCCACGGGAACTAACAAAGTGATCCCCCGACCATGCAACCCCTGGCCCCCACAGGCCTGTGAACGCCCACGCGTCGAGACACGTCGCGCCCTGGCGCGCCCCCAGGAAGCCTCTCGTGAGACAAAACCACGGAAGAGCCATGTGTAGACAGTTATCCCCGAACTTCTTCCACATCGCCCGCCACGCCCGCAGCTGCGCTGGGGCGCAACCGTTTCTTCTTCGCGCTCCCCCGCAGAATGACGAGCCCCAGCCCCAAGCAGACAGACAATGAGTTTGGCGAGCCACAGCCTCCCCAAACGAGGTGCGCCAGCGTGTGAGTCAAGGGCGCACGCGCGCCTCCACAAAACGGTGCGCAGCCTACGAGACTCTTCCCACGGACAGGGGTCGCGCGGGGGAGCTCGCGCGCCAATGTCGGCGCAGACGACCCCCGTGTTGCTGCGCTGCTCACCTGACATTGGCGATGCGTCGCCGACAGCTCGGGGACAGGCCCCCCCCTTCTGTTGCATCCTCGGGGGACCTCGCCTGTCCCAAAAATTTGTGTCTTCTGGGGGGCCCGACGCTTGCTCGATGCGGACTCGACGCGGATTTGGCATGGATTCGACGCGGATTCGACACGGATTCGACACAGATCTGACGCGTCCGACATGGATTCGACACGGATTCGACGCGGACAGGGCCGCGACGGGACAGACAAGGTCCCCCGAGGAGCGAAGCCGCACGGTCCTGAGCGGGGTGGGCCATCGGGCGTCTCTCCCAGACATGCCACGTCCTGGTTCTCTCAGCACGCGGTCCCTGGAACTCCCGGCCCTCTCCCTGGGACCGGTGTTTCATCCCGAACCGTTGATTGACGGCCCCGGGGCCCAGCGAGGGCTCCTGCATGCCGAAGCTGGCAAAAAACCTACCCGTCGTGTTTTTTTCCACGACGCGGTCATGGCTGGGATCGGGGATCGATGGGCGATTGGGGGGCTGATGCACCACCCCTGAGCCGAGGCTCGCGGGGCAGCCAGGGCCTGGACTGACTACCTACCAGACCACCGCAGCCCAACCCGAAGACCCGAATTTCGGGTTGGGGGGGGGGGAAGGGTTCCACGTGTGTTTTTGTCGATG